>SAYR01004321.1:556998-736279 GCA_004382745.1 Argopecten irradians irradians
TTTATTTGAGACTTATGCGCGGTCCGACAGAAAGTCAAAAGTTAACGCCTCCAAAGCTTAGAAATGCTACTTTGCGCATGTCCGGAAATAAAAGTTGTTTACCGCAGTGGAGCGAGCTTTGCAGTGAAAGCTCGCCGGCTTAGAATCAACTGCTGATTCGAAGTGAATAAGGAAATCATTTAAACTAAGAAATGTTGTGAATTGCTGAGAATATTATATGGAAACGAATTCGAGCTATGACAACAACTATGATTTGTGAATGATCTACCAAAACCACATAAACTGACTTCTCCTCGTCTCTATAAGGTGAGTGGGGCCCCGAAGGGGGAACAGTTATATTCTATTGTAAGTGTTTGGTCGCTTTTCGGAATTGGTACCATAGTAAAATAGAGATTAGAAATCAGGAAAAGTGTTGATAAATTGGGGAACATATAACAGATTTAATCTTGGATTACAAGATGATCGCATTCTTCAGTGTTATACATGCTTTTATAAATTCTATAATTAACGTCCTTATTTATAAATTAAATTGTATGATAATATATATTGATACATTTTACTTTATATGTATCTATTCAAATAAACATTACAGTACGAATGATTTCCAGTAATTAACGGCAATTTTTATGTTGCAATAAATATTATGTTAACTATTTCTATCTGTCAAAGTCCATATAGACTGCAGAATCCATATATATTTTCTCATATTTCTGTGGCACATCATCTAGTCTGTCTGTGGTCTGGATGTAGTGGTCATTTTACCTGGACACGATGTCCACCTGTAGTGGACACCGTGTTCACACGTAGTGCACTCCGTGTCTACCTGTAGTCTAAATCTCGTGCACTCCGTGTCCACTCGTAGTTCACACCGTGTGCACAATGTGTAACCTTTAGTCTACTACCAACTGTACATGTACGATATACATGTACATATGTAGCTACTGTTACAGGCTTACAGCGTCAGGAGTGTGATATTTTTTTCCGATATCTATTTGTGTATTTATGTATATCAGTGATATATATCCTTTTACTGTATGCTATGGTACTGGTTATCCTATCTGCTGGTCTTAATTATATAAAATTCACACCAATACATCATAAGTGGTGTAAATAAAGAATAGTAATTGACTTTTTAAAATACGTATTATATATTATGTCCAATACAGTTAGGCTACATAAATTCTGGCACTAATTAGTACCATTATTCTTCACATGAAAATGCCTAGACCCCTGTAATTCAAGAAATGACTAAGTATCTAGTGAGGTTTGATTTTGATAAACGTGTTCAAAAAATGTGTAATTGTTATGAATTTGTGTTTGACAGAAAACAATTGGAACTAGTTTGTTTTACATGTAGGCTTACTCTGAAAGATTATGTACATGCATGTATGCAGTAGTTATCTATGTACATAACTGACATTTACTCCATATTTTCTTTATAGAATGTATGGGACCTTCAACCAGATGACAGAAGTGCAAGATTTGATGGCAGCTCGCCCAAAAATAAAAGGGAAAAACAACTACATGTATCTCTGAGATCAAAACTGACAGTGAAAAATAAAAGTCGGTTTGTAATGTACCCATTATGAACCAGAAAGAAACTATTTTCAAGAAGGAAGGACAGAACAAACCTAGCATAATTCTTAACTATTTTCACCAGGATATTTTCAAATTATTTATTTCTTGTTCACACAAATGAAAAAAGGAATAATAATTATTATTGCATGTTTACATACCTAGTATGTATAACTTTTGAATAATTTATATGGGACAAGGATGTAATTCCAATTTATGAACAATAAACCAATTAAAATAATATATGTCAGTTGTCTGAGTTGTTTAATTATGCAGTGTTCATTTTAGAAATGTTCAAATACAGGAAATAAATAGCAAACAAGACTGGAGCTAGATCAAAGGTTATTTGGGTCAAAAGTCAGTGTCACATCTCAAGATTTTGGCTCTATAGATATGCATATATCCCTATGTGTAAAAAAAAAATCTTGTTGTTGTGTAATACACAGATTGCACATATATATAAGAATATCCATGTATCTGTAGAGACAATAGCCTGTGATGCATGTTGTTAAATTGCATTATTCATTATTGACTATATTTTAAGTTGCAAAGTTTTGATTGAAATAGAAAGGAATGGACTGACAATAACTTCTAATTAGTCCAGGTCAACCAAGGTCTACATGTACAAGCTCTTAGCAACTTCACTTAGTGTTTGGAGCAAGATCACACTAAAGGAATTAGGATTGCTTGAATATATAAAAATAAACTAATAAAATACAACTAATAAAGTTAGATTTTCCACCAGGTTAGACTATATACATACTAAAAAATGAATTTTACTGCAATTACTTTGATGACATGAGAATCACATGCTATGGTCAGCTTATTTACTACTGGATGCTATTTTGAACTCCAGTCATTTTTTTTATTGACTTAAAATTCAATGCACAATATGTGTACATGTACACTATACAATGTATATGAATGTGCTATTTGTGCATGAATATGATTGTATAAGAAACACCTAGGTCTTTCATTATACATGTTTCTAATTCATTTGATTCAGAGGCAAATTCACGACTGGACATAATTTTATATGGTAGCTATATGGTTCATTGGCAAGCTATCATGTACATCACAAATTTAACCAAGGGAGCTGTCTTCATTATCTACACAGAAAATATATACATAACTGCATGTTAGACATTCAGAACTTTTAACACACATTAAACCGCCTTATTGCAACCTCAACCCCATTCTTTCTTTTTTCTTTTTTTTTTTAATTTTCTGTAATCCTTGAAATCATATAACCGAATGTTTATAGTTTCACCAGAAATTTATCATCATGTTTTAACGAACATGGAGCTTTTCCAACATAAATATCAGAAATATACATACAATAACATGTATTAAGTTTTATACTCGTTTAAGGCGGTACATGGTGATTTTTTAACTAATAGATATATATGCCAGTATACATGTATACACATAACAAAAATGCATATTATGTCAAGTTTGCTCTCCGTGCTTATTTTACTTGATTTATTATTATATTTCATTTGGACCTTTATAAAACAAGTTATAATTATCCAAGGCAAGTCAAATATCGTCTGAGATATTTATTTTAAAAAATATCACCAGAGATTTACATGTAGATAACCATTTTCGTCTCTATATAGTACGATGTGTCTTGTCTGTTTCATTATTTATCAATATCATTATTTATATATCTGGTACATTTTTGTACAATTTATTATCTTATCTAGTACGATGTATGTTATCGCAATACGTATTTTATACGAAGTTTAAATACCGTTCCCACAAAAATCCCTCCGGTGGCCCTCGGAAATTAGGCAAAGCATAGTCAACCGATCGCCGTATTGTAAACACTCAAAATGACCGAATGGAAGTATTGTTTACACGACGATAATGTATATATATTGTTCTGGGGGACTCTTTAACTTCATCACATAACAAAACATTCACTTGTTCATGATAAGTAACAAGTTCTTCCGTAGAAGTTCCTGCTAACATGAACGACACACTTTTGACTGGGCACGCCATTTCGTTTGGTCTGGAAAGTCACGTGATCGTCTACGATTGAAAATGCATATTCAAACACTCTGGATATCGAATTTTTAATCATTAATTTCTTTTGAACTCGGGACTTTTTGGGTGTGTAATTAGGGGAAAGTTGATAACTTTTTATAATATATGTACCCTAATTTTCTTTTGTTGATTTACGGACCCTGAAAGATACGGATTATGCGGCTTTCAAATAACATTTAATTTACAGTCACTTGACTCTATGCATTGCCCTAACCTCACCGACCACGTGCGGTCCTTTGTTATACATGATATAAAGCTTTATGGACAAGTTATTTAAAGAAGTTTTGATTATATAAAGTATATTAATTATATTGCATAGTGAAGAATAAGTTAATTACTTTATTTCTAGTTATTCATTAAATAAACATACCTTTTAGTACTGTGGCCGTAAAGCACACATGTACAGTCCAGTGCCTATTTCCACGTAATGTGCGGACACGCTTCCTCAAGGGTGGGCGTGCACGTGCAAGGACAGGGTCATGCAGGGTCAATGTGACACACTCAACCAATCCATTCACTCGCCTCTCATACGTCATCATAACAACTTACACACACAGATTTACATGTACAGGGCATTACATGACACAGGGACATGTAAATTCAGACAGACACAGGACATGTAAATTCAGACAATACACAGCGCATGTAGTTAAAACACCATATATAATACATATTATGTATATGGTGAATTTAAACACCGCGACAAATACTATATATCTACACAGACAGAACTGATCATCTATCATTTCATTGTCTACAGGGTGTGATATTGTACGAGATATTCCACGCTATATCTTATCACTTAGACACCCGACTCCGACTTGATAATCTTCATTCCCGGGTGTAAAGGGTGTATATTACTACCAAATAAGGCTTTGTTTACATTAACATCTACATCACTACCAAATAAGGTTTTTTTTACATTAACATTTACACATCACTACCTAATAAGGCTTTGTTTACATTAACATCTACATCACTACGAAATATGGTTAACTTTGCATGTTTATACGTAGAAAATTCATTCGGAGTGCGATGGTCAGCCAGGCGAATGTTATCACGTGCAGCGGTAGTATCGTGCTGCCCGACAGAGGGTGCAGAGGGAATCCCTCTCGGACTAGATTTATCATTAACGCGAACGGTATGTGCACTAAGCTACATCTTTGGGTATGTCTGACTAAATTCCTTACCACTGACACCACAATTCTTAGTGTTTTTTTCTCTTCTATGTGTAATGAAGTGTTTCTGTAATCTGTCTTTTCTAGTTAACCCTTTACCACAGATGTCACATGTGTAAGGTTTCTCTCCTGTATGTATCCTGAGGTGTCTCTTTAGTTTACCTGACTCACTAAACCCCTTACCACAGATATTGCATTTGTGAGGTTTCTCTCCTGTACGTGTCCTGAGGTGTCTCTGTAGGTTACATGAGTCACTAAACCCCTTACCACAGACATCGCATCTGTAAGGTTTTTCTCCTGTATGTGTCCTGAGGTGTGTCTGTAGGTCCCCTGTCTGACTAAACCCCTTACCACAGACATCACATATGTAAGGTTTCTCTCCTGTATGTGACCTGAGGTGTGTCTGTAGGTTACCTGACTGACTAAACTCCTTACCACAGATATTGCATTTGTACGGTTTCTCACCTGTATGAGTCCTGAAGTGTATCTTTAGGCTACCTGTCTGATTAAACCCCTTACCACAGACATCACATTTGTAAGGTTTTTCTCCTGTATGTGTGTGTCTTGAGGTGTGTCTGTAGGTGATGTTTCACACTAAACTCCCTACCACAGACATCACATTTGTAAGGTTTCTCTCCTGTATGTGTCCTACTGTGTGTCTGTAGGTGATGTTTCTGATTAAACCCCTTACCACAGACATCACATGTGTAAGGTTTCTCTCCTGTATGTATCATGAGATGTCTGTGTAGGTTACCTGTGTGACTAAACCCCTTACCACAAGCATCACATATGTAAGGTTTTTCTCCTGTATGTGTCATGAGGTGTTTCTTTAGGTTACCTGACTCACTACACCCTTTACCACAGACATCACATTTGTAAGGTTTCTCTCCTGTATGTGTCCTGAAATGTGGTGTTAGTTGTAAATTCTTACTAAACTCTTTTACACATATATCACATTTGTAGGGCTTCTCACCAGTATGTATCCTGAGGTGTTTCTTTAGGTAACTTAAAGTCTTGAAGTCCTTATCACAGATACGACATCTATAAGATTGAGTTCCAGTGTCTGCTACAGGACTTTCTCCATTACTGTATGTAGGCTGCATCACGAAATCATTTACCATCAGTATAGTACAATGTTTGGGTATATCATCTGTACCGGGTGTCGTAACCTTTGAAGGTCTCCTGTCACTTATCAGAAGTAATGTCCCAGTACAATGTTTGGGTATATCATCTGTACCGTGTGTCGTAACCTTTGAAGGTCTCCTGTCGCTTTATCAGAAGTAATGTCCCAGTACAATGTTTGGGTATATCATCTGTACCGGGTGTCGTAACCTTTGATGGTCTCCTGTCGCTTTATCAGAAGTAATGTCCCAGTACAATGTTTGGGTATATCATCTGTACTGTGTGTCGTAACCTTTGATGGTCTCCTGTCGCTTTATCAGAAGTAATGTAATGGTAAATGTCCTGAAAAAAAACATTATTTTAATATCATTTTTGTACATATATAATTCAATTTTTCCGGTAACAGGTATTTTTATTTGCTGAAAATTTACTTTATCAGACCATAAAGGAAAAAATGGCCGTTCGTAATGTCTTTTCTGATTGGCTGATATAACGGTGTAATCATTTCATAGAAAAAAAAGAGTTCCGAAATGAATTCGGAATTTTTAATAGATTATATTTAGTAAATTGAATTAAAAGGATTGATTTAGATATATTTTTATGCTATGAAGATATGACACAAATATCTGTGCATGCTCTCACAATAAACCGCTTCGCATTTATAGTACTCTCAATTTTTCTAGTAATATCTCCATAACATAAGAAAACATATTAAAATTAATCCTTGAATATTCTTACTCCCGGAGAGCGACCCGATACGTCGTCTTTGTATGTGGTGTGTATGACTAGTAGCTAATCACATGGGTCTGGCAAGCCTCGGGTTGACCAGCCAAAATCTATCACTCGGGTTGAGATATCCCTGTCCACTTGACAGACCCAGGATTGATTTTTTTCTCTCATACATAGTTAAAAAAGACGAAATTCCTGTTTGTTTCAGGCTGTTTCGTTGCGCCATTATGCAGGAACGTCGTTTTGCGTCAAAATTGATGACGTCATCTACAATGCACTATAGGGCATGACAGATTGCGCGCGCTAACCTTTTGAACCTGAAGACAATTACTTGGCGTCATGACTTCATGCGGTGTGACCCTGACATAAGTGGTGCACGAGGTAAGAGAAAAAAGATTCATTCATTCTCTTTGAGGTGAGACAAGAGAAAAGCCTCATGTTTGAGAAACTGAAGAAATTTACCCCTCGGGTTGAGATTCTCCTGTCTCACCCCAAAAGGGGTGAAATATTCTATTAATCTCAACCCGAGTGAAAGATTTTGGCTAATCAATCCGAGCCTTACCTACAGTTGATGGTCAAAATCTTTTGAGATTAATAGAATTTTACATGGGTCAGTGAAGTGGACAAGGATATCTCAAGCCGAGTGAAAGATTTTGGCCGTCAAACCGAGGCTTGCCGAGGGTTGACGGCCAAAATCTTTCACGAGGGTTGAGATATCCCTGTCCACTTCACAGACCCATGTCAGATTTTTTTTCTCCCATACTTAGTAGAAAAAATGATGAAATTCCACTTGGTTCATTGCGCCATGATCGCAGGAACGTCGCTATGCGTCAAAATTGATGACGTCATCTACAATGCGCGTCGCAGTTACGCCGCATGTATTGATGACGTCACGTTATTGTCTAGCGCGTGTGAAAATATTGACGGATTTTGACCATTATTTTACTCATCCAAGATCTCATTGATATAAAACAATTGATGAAATTTGGTTGAAATTGGATGATAAATATTTAAGTTATCGCGCGGAAACCATGGATTTTTCTGTTTTGACGATTTTGAAGTCCCGTAACTCTTGCAAATATTGACGGATTTTTACCATTATTCGAGATCTCATTGATATCATTAGTTACACAGTTTGTCTGTGACCTAATACGGAAAAATATTGGGTCTAAAATAAACTTGTATCGGGCGAGGCGAAGCCGAGTCTGATTCATATTTATTTTAGACCTATTAGGTCACTAACAAACTGTGTAACGAATTTATCCCGCCGAAGACCCTTTCAATGAAGTACATTATAACTGCAAAATGCAATAATGTACTGAGTATCATGGAAACCAAAACGACTCAAAACTTAAAACAATTTTCACCTCATTCGTTGAAGACTCGAATGCGTTGTCATCGTCTATTTTTGTTAAAGATGCTCCATCGCTGACAAATGATATTTTTTCACTATTAAAAACGGGAGGAGATGATTAAATATTTTTCTTCAGTTACAAAAGTTACTTACTTTACACCATTACCACCGTTAAAAAGTTTGAGCTTCTAATTTTAATTAAAGTTGAAAATATGAAAAATAATTAATTGCATCCCGAAAAAAATCTGTGGCACTATATTCTATATTGAATGAAGTACTGATTCCGCATGCACCAAAGGCGAAATAAATTATTTTATGTTATTTTTTGTTTTAATTAGGTATTAAATATTGTAATTAATTTAATTTGTCTATCAATAAATACAAAATGTATGCGTATATATATATTTTACAAGATGAATTGGAAAGGACTTAAAAGGTAGCTGAAGCCCAATCCATTTGATGAATATAATATCAATAAAATCTTATTGAAATGGAAATTAATAAATACATGATATGTGATTTCTAATAATTTTACAATTTTTCCATACTAGGATTTCTAGGATAATTACACTTCATCAAACATTTTCTATTTAGTTTATATTATGGGACAACAATCTTATTTTTTTTATAAATAAAATGTGAAGTAATTGGTATTCTAACATAATACTTCAAACAAGAGCTATTTTAATACAGCTAAGCTCACCTCTGGAATTGTGTTGATTTAATTAATGTTCCTTGTACATTATGTACATATAATTTACCAGTGCTTTAAAATAAAGCAATGTCGTTACATATATTTGCATAACGTTTTGGCCAAATGGGCCTCTTGAAATTCTCAAAATTCATCATTTTCTCCCTGTGTGTGATTTTATCAATTACTTACTACTAAATACATGTACAGGCAAATTGTAAAAACGATACAGTTCAGGGATGGGTTCAATTACATAGCAATGTAATTAATTAAATTACACATTACATTTTAAAATGGCATTACCATTACCATTACATGTATTTTGTAATGTAATTAATTAAATTACCATTACTTTACCAATGGAATTAATTAAATTACACATTACTTTCAGTTTTTAGTAAAACAAAAAACTTGTATCCCACGACTGGGCTCTATATTAATAACAATAACTATCTTTATACAATACACAATGCATATCCATTGACATTTGTATAATAATTTAAGAAATGCATTCATTAATAAGGTACTTTAGATTTTCAAATATTACATTTATATGAAAAGTCATATTAGGATGTATTTATATTTCACATTTCATCGGTCAATACGATCATGTCAAAGTACATTTAATTTTTGAGGTTACATTGATAATTATCAGACTTTCAAAATGATTAGAAATATGATATAGTACGGATGCTAAGATAGTCTACATTGGTAGAAGTAATAGAAATACAAAAGGCCCAAGGGCCTTAACGGTCACCTGAGTTAGAATATATAATGATACAAATTAAAGACATATAAACACTATATGCTGGGCCTTGAAGTTGGTCAGTGATTTATAAATTTGACTTTTTAGACTATGAAGAGTATTTGCTTCCATATCAAACCTGTGAACTTAGAGGTATTTTTTGAAATTTTAATCAATTTGACCCTGTTTGGTCCTGCCCCTCTGGTCCCCCAGGGGGTCATCGAGGACGGATATGGATGTTAAAATGCTATATCTTCGGCTTATAATTCTAATCAAGTTTGACTAATTTCCTACGAAAATTGGGCAAATAATGTTCACAAATATGTTTTTCCTATATAAACTATAGTAAACTTGAGCCCTCCCAATGGGGTAACGTGAGACCCCAAGGTCATATAATTCACAATTTTTATAAAACACCTGAAGACCTTTCCATCCATAATTGTTTGATTCTACTATATCCAGAATTTTAGAAGATTTTTTAAGTTTTAGCCTATTTGACCCTTTTTTAGCCCCGCCCCTCTGCCCCCAGGGGGTCGGCCAGGACCAATGTGGATATGATATTACCGTAAAATGCTATCTCAGGCTAATAATTCTAACCAAGTTTGACTCATTTCCTATGAAAATTGAGCAAAATATGCTCATTAATGTGTTTTTCCTATATAAACTATAATAAACTTGACCCCCTCCCCAAGGGAAAACAGGAGACCCCAGGGTCATATAATTTACATTTTTTATAAACAAACTTTAAGACCTTTTCATCTATAAAGTGTATTTGATTATACCATTTCCAGACTTTTAAAAGAATATTTTTGAAGTTTTAGCCTATTTGACCTTTTTTGGCCCACGCCCCTCTGCGTCCAGGGGGTCGTCCTGGACCAATATGGATATGATATTAAAATGCTATCTCAGGCTAATAATTCTAACCAAGTTTGACTCGTTTCCAATGAAAATGTTTTCCCTATATAAACTATAGTAAACTTGACCCCCTCCCCAGGGGGAAACATGAGACCCCAGGGTAATATAATTCACAATTTTTGTAAACGACCTTAAGACCTTTCTATTTATGAAAAGTATTTGTTTCTACCATTTCCAGAATTTCAGAAGAAGATTTTTGAAGTTTTAGCCTATTTGACCCTTTTTTAGCCCCACCCCTCTGCCCCCAGGGGGTCGGCCAGAACCAATGTGGATATGATATTAAAATGCTACCTCAGGCTAATAATTCTAACCAAGTTTGACTCGTTTCCAATGAAAATTGAGCAAAAAATGCTCATAAATGTTTTCCCTATATAAACTATAGTAAACTTGACCCCCTCCCCAGGGGGAAACGTGAGACCCCAGGGTCATATAATTCACAATTTTTGTAAAGGACCTTAAGACCTTTCTATTTATGAAAAGTATTTGATTCTACCATTTCCAGAATTTCAGAAGAAGATTTTTGAAGTTTTAGCCTATTTGACCCCTTTTGACCCCGCCCCTAAGGCCCCTGGGGGTCAGTCATAGAAAATTTGTTAATAGGATTAAATGGCCATCTCATACTGATAATTCTGACAACATTTGACTCATTTCCTATTACAAATGACCAAATAATGCGCAAAAATGTGTTTTCTCAATATAAAGTATAGTAAACTTAACCCCCTCCCCAGGGGGAAACTAGAGACCCCAGGGTCATATAATTCACATTTTTTGTAAAGGACCTTAAGACCTTTCTATCTATGAAGAGTATTTGATTCTACCACATCTGTGAGTAGAGAAGAAGATTTTTGAAATTTTACTCAATTTTACCCCTTTTGGCCCCTCCCACAGCCCCCTGGGGGGTGGGGACCATATAATTCACAATTTTGATTGGCCTTATGCCTTAGAAGGTTTGTGCAAAATTTCATTGAAATTGCTTCATCAGTTTTGGAGAAGAAGTCGAAAAAGTCAATTGTTTACGGACATACGACGGACGACGCATGACGACGGACAAAAGGCGATTAGAAAAGGTCACTTGAGACTTCGTCTCAGGTGACCTAAAAAAGAAATATTAGGTAATAATTGTGTTTTATGTTATAACTTCGCCACCTTTGAAATTCTATAGATGTGATAAATTAAAGTCATTGTTATACCCCATAGTTTTGTCTATATATATATAAATGTATATTCTTTTACTTATTTGTGCTGGAAACTAAATGTTTTTAATTACTAAGCCATATACCTAGTATCACTTAGAATTTCACATTAGGTGTGATTCTTACATTATATACCTGGCTATACCTGCTCAAAAATAGTGAAGGTAACAATCAATTGTTCTCACTTATGCTGATTGCCCCCCAGGTGTGATTATCTATAATTACCAGATATCAGGTCTAGACCCCTTGTTCTTCAAATCAAACTTTATTTTGTACCTAATTTAATACAATTAAGGGCATAGGTGGGAAAGACATTGTTCTCACTATTGATCATGAATGCTAAATAAAGAACTGTTATCAAACTATATGGTACACATTCATAGTAACTAATCATAAGGATATTAAAGCTAAAATGAAAAGACAAAATCTTTAGTGAGAACAGAAATGTAGAAATTAAAATCTGACAAATCTATCTATATTCATGTCCTTTAAAAACATCACATGTAATTGAAATGTAATTGAAAAGTAATTGAGCATTACATGCATTTTTGTAATGTAATTAATTAAATTACCATTACATGTAATTGAAATTTGCTTCAATTACACATTACATTCAATTACTTGAAAAATTGTAATGCATTACAATTAATTACCATTACATTTTTAATTACCCCATGCCTGATACAGTTATGACGTTTGTTCTTTTATCATACCCCTCCCGAATACCTCAAATGGAGTTGAATTGATTTTACATTTACTCTATATATATACGGAAGCTGTTCAGGATGACATTGATTTCAAAAGAGGTGAGAGGATATTTTGGCAAACAACACTAGTAGACTAGTTGGGTTAATTGATCCATGACCGAAATAGAGAGAAATTATGATACATGTAACAATTACAGATGTATCTGGTCATAATTAATTCACAGGAAACATACAAGTTTGTGTGAGTTGTTGTGTATTTCTAATTATTGTATTCCGGATTTATAGTCCTTTCCGGTCCGAATACTAGCCGCGCGAAAAAGTTGTAACTCTCCTATGTGACGATAATAAAATCAGTTCTGCATTGAAAACAAAACAGACACATTGTTGTCTTTGCCAGGCCGGTACACAACAGGAGACAAGCAGAATCAAACCACATGACGAAAAACTGTTTAGGTTAACAAACTTTTAAAAAAAATACTCGAATGGTTTTGAGTTTTTGGTTATTTCAATTTCATATGTCACTTATAATTAGGAAAAACAGAAGAAAGAATGTAATTAGTATATGCACTATATATATATGTAAGTAAGCCCTCGACCTATATCAGCTCTCAGGCCTCTGGCCCTCAGTTGATACTTAGTCTTTTTTACTTAAAATGTATATATACCCATTGCAACAATTATAATTTAAAATCATTGTAGAAATCAACGCAAAATGCGAGTAGTGGGCAAGATAACAGTATTACAACACTTACACCAAAACCTTAACCTGATAATTTAGGCCCATTAGGACTCTTGGAATTCTCAAAGTCCAGCATTTAGCTCCTTTAAATGATTGTACATACCCATAGTAACAATTATAATCCAAAATGATTGCAAAAATCAATGTCAGTTGTGACAGATAACAGTATAAGAACACTTGCAACAAAATCTTAACCTCAGATTTCAAACGCAAAACCCAAATTGATTCCATAAGCCCCCTCTCTTCAAGAGGTGAGCTAAAAATAACCGCATATTCATAAGATATAGAGTATACATTTCAGTGATTTTTCTCCACATATAACTCGGGTCGGTTAACAACCCCATTCCCAATACAAAACACCTCTATATTTTTCCCAATTACAATGAAAAATTCCCAAATCAAATTGCTGAGAAAAAAGCTGTCCTGATAAAAGATTATTTTGTTGATCCAATACAGGTCCATGTAAAACAGCATGTAACATCAAATAAAAGTTTTACAATATTTTATTACCTATAAGAGCCATGTTCTGCACTCTCAGTCTTTTCTGTTTGCCACAAACATCACAAACCCATGCTAAACAAGCAAGTTCTGCTATTTGTCCAAGCACTTCCTTTAATTTTCAACCAACCACATCACCACATATAGTAAGCTATATGTAAAATGTTTGCATCGATCGAAATATGTAAAAGAACACATTTTAAAGACACATTTCTTGATTGAATAAAAATATCTACAATGTATCAAACGCTACTTGAAACCTTGACGTCATGTATAACAAAAAAAAAACAATATTTCTTTAGCAACACTTATTATGTAACGTCATTGTACCCAAATTGGTACGCTACCCAAATTGGTACACTTTTGATATATATGAGGCAGAATTTTCAGTTTACACTCTTAACTGACAATAACTGTCCTGAACAAAAATTAAGGTGATTAACAGTAACTGTGAAAATTTTTATATGTCATTTTCTTTCCTGTTGCATATTAACTCTAGTTAAAAATGAAAATAATGCAATTGTTAAAAAATCTGGGGAACGACGTCGTGCGACAACCCTAAATACACCATATATTTTAAAACACAGAAAACAATTGCTGAATGGAATTTTTTTGACCGATACGTGGCTTTAATCAATTAAAAATTGTTTGAACTTTCCTGATATGAATTCAAACATTTTTTATCATGTCTAGACATTTATTAATCATATCAAATTTAGGAGGTGTACCATTTTGGGTACTCAAACATGCTGAAACACAGGGCTGGACCGGTCATGCTTCAAAACTCTCTATCTATAAATATATGCACTGCTGGCAAGTAAACAAATCATGAAATTAAAGCTGAAGGCATCTATTTTTGGAATGTTAAAAGAAAAATCTGGATTCAAGCACATGTAAGAAAATTTTAACGATTTTCTTCAAAAAGTGTACCAATTTGGGTAGCGTCACGTTAGGTAAATAATTAACGGGGATTCCAAGATTCCAAAATGACGTGGGTAAAGTACAAAATGATATGATGTATTGTTGATCAGTCTTACATTCTGGTGAATGTATGCGGCATCATATTTTGACATGATTTTTCGTAACGCGTGACTCATGAACCACCGGTAGCTACTGTTGTAGCGGAAAAGATATCACCTTCTGACTGACTTTTCCGCTACTGCAAGGTCCCTCTATAAAGGTGTGGGAAACCAAATCAGGCACGACCGACCATCGATTATGTCTTGTCAAAAATTATTCCGATCAAACACGGCTTTGACACATACCTGGATGTTAGTAGGGGATGTTATTCTAGCTGTAGACGTCGAGTTTTTAACTTTATCACCATTATTTAATCAGATACATGCATTTGAATCCAATGTTGTCAATTTCTCGGCTAAAATCGAGCGACATTTTGTAAACTACCGCCGCGCATGCGCCAACCTCCGAGAACATTACTTGTGAGGCCCATTGGGGGTCACGCATAAATGATTCAAATGAAAGGAGTAGGTCTAAAAATTCGGGTATTTTGGCGATGTATTCATTGATCAGGAGTTGGACTATCATTTTTAAAATGAAATCAAATAGTAAAATCACTGAAATGAATACCCAATATTTAAGTTTCTTTAAGCATTCTGAGAAATGAAATTGGTAGTAAGAAATTCATATAAAATTAACAAACAAATATATATAGGCCTATAAAATATAAATAAACTATTAAAATGATTTGTATCGTATTTCTTTTCATAGTTAATGATATATTTCTTAATTAAATGACTCTTATCTTGTCTGTTTCCAATATGTCTTGACATATTTTCCATGATTTTTTTTTTGCATATATTTATAAATTGTAGATCGCATGGGTAATACAATTTTTACTTTGACATTATCGTTTAGGAATGGAAATTTGTGGAAATATTCTTATAAATTCTAGCATTAGAAACTATTCCTGATTATCTCTGTTCTCATATTTTTTTATAATTCATAAATGAATATGTCAGCTATAATTATGATACTTATAATCAATATCAATAAAATTTCAGACACGTACATTTCTTCCGTCGATACACAAGCCACATTTTATATAAATTAGATACTGCATTTCCAAATAACTTAACCATGTTAATATGTGTTGATGAAGAAAACATCAAGAATATCTTCCATTTCCAATTATCTTAATCAATCAGAATTTATTTTTTGACACCCAAGAAAATCACCTACAATTCAAATCAAGATTAAACTTTATAATTAGCTTGGTTTATTATGTTTAATGTTGTTAGGCTTACATGTACATATAAACAAACTACAGAAAAATCCTGCAGTTGAGTTATGAAAAAAACCATGCACTTTCCAAATAAAAATAAATTCAATAAGTTTGACATAAATGATAATAATTAATCATTCTAAAAATAAAAACAATTAGAAAAAAAACTGTCCAAAAAATACAGATGCTGATGATGAATTGAATTTTTTTTTAACAAATTATGATTTTTTTTTTTATTTTGTTGTAATCATTTTTTTCACATTTTTTTTAACTTAAAGAATGAAATAAAAAAAAATCTTTTCCTCTTTGTCATGTTTTTTATGTATCCATTGCACGCGTTTCATGAATATTTGTAGGCCTGCAAGACATAATGGAAATATCATCACCCCTAATGGGCCTCACAAGTAATATTCTCGGAGGTTGGCGCATGCGCGGCGGTAGTTTACAAAATGTCGCTCGATTTTAGCCGAGAAATTGACAACATTGGATTCAAATGCATGTATCTGATTAAATAATGGTGATAAAGTTAAAAACTCGACGTCTACAGCTAGAATAACATCCCCTACTAACATCCAGGTATGTGTCAAAGCCGTGTTTGATCGGGATAATTTTTGACAAGACATAATCGATGGTCGGTCGTGCCTGATTTGGTTTCCCACACCTTTATAGAGGGACCTTGCAGTAGCGGAAAAGTCAGTCAGAAGGTGATATCTTTTCCGCTACAACAGTAGCTAGAACACCGGTACCATGATTCTTTACACACGTGTAGTGTTGTAAAACCAAAAGGATAAATATTTTAATAGGATTTAATAGGACACATAATTGACGCAGGTCTCTATGTCCGTATTATAAGAGAACACACATAATTCAATGATTAGAAAACACTGAAAAATTACCTTTCGCAATCGTCACCCATGTGCTTGCAGTAAGGTTGCTTGCGAGTCTTGCAGGAAGTAAACAACGAACAGGAAGTAGTCTACTAACTACCAGAACCGATGGACCGTTACAAGAGATCCGGACGACTATTTAGATACGCTGTACCTTTAGAAATATTATATTCAATAAAATATATATATTAATTTCAGCTACATACAATAATAGGCTTGGTACAGATAGATTTGTATCTCAATTTTACATTAAAATATATTGTCACATGTCAAATAATGGCAACAGATTTATTCGTTTATCACTTGGGTGAGATACACTGTAACCAGAGATTTAAATAGTAATTATATAAATCTCTGGTGTAACGTACGTTACACGCACAAAATGTCCATGTATCTTGTACGTGTACGCCGCATGAGATTTAATGGTATCATCTGTAGGCCTATAAACTTCTAACGATCATCTTATCTTTTTTATCGTGGTAATTAATTGCTATTTCACATTAAGGTGCATGCATTTTTAAGATTTCAGGATTTTTAAGTCCTTGTTTATGCAAAATCTGGCCTTTATCGTTTTTTTGGAGATGGTGGGAGTGGGGGGTATGATGTACAAACAGTTTCAAGATCCCGAATTCCACTGTTAATGGTGCAGTGGGGTCTTCCCCGAACACCAACTCTGGGTAGGGTGGGGTGTTTTCATAGGGGTTAAGATGTGTTGATAGGGAGTTATAGTCTATCTCAGAATTGTTCTCAATGTAAGATCACAGGTAAATCTCAGGTAAATCAACTCACCAGGTAGGTGATCAGCAAATCAGTAACTGTTATTGTCAAGATGCTGCAGAATTGTGTATTAAACAGAGGAATACTTCAGAAAAAAATAATAGTTGCCATGATATTTGCATAGAACGTTAAATTATCAACTTGACCTGTATTTGTACACTTTCAAGCCTTATAAGTATAAACATTTAATAGAAATACTATTCTAGATCATTCAATTTCATCATTTTCTTATACTTTCTGACTTATTTTAGTTTTCAGATTTAGATTAATATACTCTTTGTAAAATATCTGTACTAGAATTGTCGAATTTACATTTTATTATTGATCTATACTTGACTGTGTTATTTTTCCAGTTTTCAAGGATGAGAATCTTCCTCTTTAATTCAGAGGATTTCTTCTGATTGGGCAATATTAGGAGAAACAAATTATGTCAGATATGATCTAAAATATCATAAATTGACATTTTTAAACACTTAGTGGAGGGATTTCTCTTATAAGTGAAGATGTTTCCTCCCTTTGTTGATAGGATCGATCACTATTTTCATCTATTTTCTGTGATATAAGCTTTTGATCGAGTAAGGCATTAAAACTTAATGTATAAATTGAAAAAAAAAATTGGAATTAAGGTTAACTGTATGATTGGTTTGAAGCCTACTTATCTGACAGAAAACAACTCGTATTCATAAACGAATATCAATAACCCGGTGATCTAATGAAAAACCGATAAATGCTTGAGTACCGCAAGGTTCAGTACTTGGTCTTTTCTTTTCCTATTGTATATAAATGACTTAACAGATAATGTAATATCTTATATAAAAATATTTACTAATGACACATCTCTGTATTGATAATGATGATGACCTTTTACTGACAGTAATGCATGCAGAGTACTTGGATAATGATCTATCGTCAATTTCTTCATGGGCTGATCAAAAAAAAAGATCATGGTCGGATCACATCTTTAATATCTGTGAAAAAGTTTCATCAAGACAGAACTTATTACGAACATTGAAACATAAACTAGATAGAAACTCACCAAGAACTTTGTATCTCTCCTATATCAGACCAAATTTAGAATATACAGACATTATTTGGGATACCAGAACGGAACCATTGACTTGGTGACATAAGCCGACTCATGATCAGCATCACAGCTTCTGCACCTTGCTTAAATTGGCAGGAACTATTTTGCATATCAATTTAATTAAACATATTTAATTTTATATAAATTATACAAAGTGGGATTGGGTAACAGGCAGTGCCTATATCAACCTTTTCCCTCTTCCACTAGTGTACATCATTTTATACAAATTAAACATTAACAAAACTGTAGTATATCTTATGATGTATCTTATCATACCGTGTACATTTACGTACACAGAACTCGTATAATAGTTACAAACGCAATAGTCGATTTTCCAATTGTACGAGTCTTAAGCGGCGCGCCTATTTTCTTCAATGACATAAGCGATATGCCAGACATACGCGAAGCGAAAGTAGGTTTTCACTACATGCAGACAATCCGAAACTTGGCCTGAAATGAAGTAAAAATAGGGTAAAACACATTTGTTGGGGCATCTGCAATAGTGTATCCATGTTTAGTAGCAAAGAACAAATGCACATGGTCACGTTGATTAATTTCCCTACGACAAATCGGCAGTTTGAACGATGTAAAGTGTAAATAAAGCGACACAAATATGTTAAAAAACATTATGTTGTGAGGAGAACTAGGACCACAAAACACCCAGATACCCAACCTGCATGTTGAACATCATGTATTGCAATAAAAGCAGCAAAACGCAGACCTAAACAAGACATCATCAACTTATACCATAGATCTACATATGCATGGACATGTAGGCCTAAGCTCTTACACGTACAAATGTAGCTATGACAGGGGTTTAGTAACTCTCATATTGAATTAAGGCATCGTAATATCTGCTGCATTTATTTTAATCTCTTTTAGAGTACCTTATGATATCTCAATAACATATATAACAATGTTTTATGTATGATAGATAGAGGATCTTAATCAGGCTTACATTTTTTTTATTAGGATTTATTAGGACAATTGATGGATGCAGGCTGGAAGCCTCTATATCCATATCAACAATATGCATTCATAAAATAAGTAAATAAATTCCAGTATATCAATGGCTATGATCCTACAATATAGACTATTAGATTTTAAAACAAATATTTTTCCAGTGTTTATCTAACATTACTTCAAAGTTGTATACAGTATCTGCATCTATAATATGTTGAGGCAAATTATTCCATATGTCTACTATTCTGTTACTGAAGAAATTCTTTCTTAATTCTAAATTGCAACGTTTCTTAAAAATTTTCTCAGTGTGACCTCTCTTGCCTGTACTGTCCATTTGGAAAAAGTTCTCAGTGACTCTATGATCATATATGTTTTTAACTATTTTAAAAACAGTTATAATGTCGTCTCTAGTTCTCCGATGTTGTAAAGTTGGAAGATTTAGTCTTTCTAAGCGTTCCTCGTATGTTAGGTTTTTGAGTCCCAGAATAAGTTTTGATGCCCTTCTCTGGACATGATTGAGTGTCTATGAACACTGTGGAAAGTGGCATATCAAAGCGTTTAAGGAGATTAATAAATTTAATATTATCAAGCCATGAGTGTAAGATTCTATTCAATTCTATATCAGATCAGTACAATTGTGTTATGGAAATCTAGATAGAACTTATCAACTTTCCATTTCAAGAGTGGTGGAATCAAGCTTGGAGTTGACATTTTTGTCAACAGAGACACTTGTGTGACATCATATTTTGATCATGACGTCATTATTTGTACCTATGATGTCTCAATAGTATTTTTAATTTACAGGTGTGTTGTGATATTAATGGCATTGCTAAACAGGCCAGTTGATTAGTTATGTGATAAATATACATTTGTGCTAGATATTATAACATGTCAAACTACTGTATATATATTTTAAGCATAATGAGGAAAAACGGTATAAAGCTAGTATATTAATAATCCGAAATAAAAGGTCAAAATAAATAAATTCAAAGTAAAATCAAAATCATTTCTATGGAATATATATTCAGCCACTATAGGGCCTTCTTCAGTCCGAAAATATATTTTAAGAATCAAGCAAAATGCCAAGTCTACATCCTTATCCTTCTGTGATTCTAGCTAGTGGTTGTCATTTAAATAGTACCATTTACAATTTATATTGAATAAATAACTTTCTAGTGCTATTGTTACTTAGACATGACAAATTGCCCAAACTAGAATCCAGTACATGTTGAAAAGACAATGTGACATCTCAATACTTTCACATTTTGAAGGAGCTGTACCCTTTAAAGTAAAGCCAATTTTGGACCAAACTAATTGAATTTGCGGTGCAATACGTCTTGTGCAATCTTGAGAAGCAATTCATGGAAAAATAAAAAATCACTCAATTGTAATAAATTTGTCATTTTATTCACTTATTTGTATAAAAAGTTTGTGCTTTATTGCTTATTTGTAACAGCATACACTAAATGTTTAAATAAATGCTATTAAAAAAAGGTAATGATCTATCAAATCCAATGAGTATATCCCTGTTTGGGTGTATTATAAATATCATGGTCATATGACGGTAATATTCAGATTTCTCAGAAATAATTGATTTATTGTTAACTTATTAATGCGATTTTATGCAATGAAACCTCTATTGAATGCATGTGTTTCATTGAGTATGGACATTTTATCTCAATCACTTTCTTTCTGTGTCATTTACATGAGGAAATCCCATCTACACTGTAACCAATATATATGGAAGTTCACATCAGATATAGACCTTTTTGCTCTATATGCACTATTTTTAATAGACCTACATGATTTTATATACAGGTCCTGAAGAACTAGGTACTTTTTTCCTTCTTTCCCATTGAAATGCAGAGACACCTGGTTCATACTTTGCTATGATAGATTCCAGCAATGATTGTGGACAGTGATGACAATCTATTGCTTCACAAATCTTGTGGAAGTTAAAAGCTGTCAGTCGGCCATATTGCATCATCTTCCAGACTTAATTTCCAGACTTCCCACAGGGGCTGGTCTCGATATCCTCAACAATTTTTGGTGCATAATTTCCAAGATTCTCTATCAATTGTTCTAAGGTTGAATTAAAATCACTCATGTTCTTAATCTGATTGTCAATTGAATAGGCAAGACATGAAGTGGTCTAATTCCTCTGTGACTGTTCAAATGATTCATCCATATTCTCATACAATATATCCATTTTCTGAGTGTCTGGATGCAGCTGAAATATGAATAAAATAACTTGATTTTAGGCTGTCCTTCTAGATCTGTACATTCACTACTTAACACATTTTCATACAAACATTTTTTGTAGGAACAACACTTACTGCAATACAGTAAGGAATAGCTAGTTTTACATTACATATATAAATTATCTATAAGAGCACTTTAATTTCCATGAAACAACATGTTAGTAGATTTATAGATTTGATCATGTGATTCCTTCACAGTTGGTTTTTATTAGTTTGACACCCTATTAATAACCAAGGTCATGTAACGACATGTCAGGTTTATTTGTGGAGGAAAGCCACTGATAAGTGGTCAGTTCCTACCAATTGCTCCACATGGGATTCTAGCTTGCAAACCAGAGGTAGAGGGCTTGTAGTAGTATGTCGAGACATAAACCACTCGACCACTGCACCCAACCCCCCTCCTCCCCATTGATAATGAAAAGATTTCATATAAGGTTACCAAATCTTTTGGTTTGATTGATTAATCCAAACCTTAGTAAAACAAATATTGAAAAATTAGCAACTTGTTTCTTAGCATTTATTAGCATAAAAAAATCCTGCATATACCGCCGTTGTACCTGTTTCAGTTTCGCAGTGAAGTTTTTATGTCCAAAGATTCTCTGTCACAGGCAAGACATGGATCGTAGGTGTCCAAAGTATTCTTTCTCACCCCATGATGATCAGATCATTCAATACAGCTAGAATACCTGTAAAGTATGATAAATATAAGTTCAGCACATACCTTATGCATACATTTTCTACAGGTTTATGTTTTTTTTTCAGTTCCAAATGCATCTGTAATGCATTTTCTTATATTGCAAAAAACCCAAGAAAAATACAGATATATTTATAGTACTAGTAAGTACAGTAGTAATGTAATTTAATCCATTTCAGCTATATACTTGTTGTAAATTTGTATGTCTACTTTCAACCTATGACCTATATAACAAAATCTAGTGAAAATGAAGTTTGATTACTAAAGATGCTTCATCGCCGACAGAGCGTAAATAATTATTATCATTTGGACAAAAAATTAAGATTAAATGTGTATTTATATTACATCTAACTAACACAAAAATAAATATATACCAAAAATTTATTTTGCTATTGTTGTCTGCACAATCAATACCTAATTCCATATGACTTTACCACCACACCTCCCAACTGGGAAAAGTTATACAACAAAAGGGGCTGCAATAGAGGCTCCAGCCTGGTTTCAAAAGTCATCCTGAGGAAATTATTATGTTTGAGGAGCTTTTTTCCAAGCTGATAATTTAATAAACATATATTTTGACTTTGCAAATGATTTCTTAAACATATACTTTATTACTGTTTATAAAACGACATGATTGTTTTTATCAGATAATCGAAATATTTTTTTTATTTTGGTCTACATTTTTACTAACCTGTCAATAAAAATGCAGTTGGCTGACATGACCTCTCCCGTGGATTTCTTTATGGAAAACCATAAATGGCAATATTTCCAGTTCATGAAGATCTGATATCGCCTTAGCCAGGAACATTATACAAATGTTGCCAGTATATGTTGAAGATCAAACTTTTAGCATGCCGGCTTTCAACAAATAATCGGCAGACCTCACAACTCCTATATGCTCCAAGTCTCATTTTGTCAGTAATCAGACGATTGTGTATAAACGGTAGTCAAAAATATCATACAAGATAAATGTTGGTGATCGAGATGTAAAATCTAGATCTAATGTTATAATAGATCGGGTGATTTCACTGCCTCACACAGTTCTGAATCAATAAGCTCAACTTTTTAAAAATTGTACGTAGAGATCCCTAACTGATAGGTACATTGATGTAAAGCTTAAATATATTAAGTCATTGCTCGCTGCCATTTGTAAACAAAGTAATTCCGGAAGTGTCTTGTGTCTGGTGTTGGCGATTATAAAGGTGAAAACCAAACCGGAGAGTCCGATTCCGTCATGACGGAAAATGGACTATTCGTTAATAAACCTTACTGGAACGATATCTTAGAGGAGAATTGGGATGCATTATGTTCATTTTATTTTTAACTGTAAAGCGTATTGTGATTTAAGGAAAACTTACATAATTGATAGAGTAACTATTTGTGTGAATATTTTGAAAGTATGTCTTCTGATGATCAACTTAACTTTTTGATGAATTGTGATGTTTTACAAGTTAGTCTTGCTAAATATATCTTTTCGTTGATGAGGAGAATGCGATCTCTATAATAGTAATTTTGACTTATTATAAAATTTAACTGATAGTGTTGTTATATTCACATATATTGTTCATAATTTTAGTACATTCGTGTCTCGTACGCCAATTAATGGCTGGGCATTTTTACTAATGAAGAATATAACACCCCCCTTTGTCTTTACCAGAGTTGCAATTGGTGTTCGGGGAATTCGCCGGTGCAGTATATGCCTATAATGCATTTGGAAATAAATAAATGGAAATTGAATTAAATATACTTGGTCTGCAATAACAATAATTAGTGTCACATCTGATACGACCAATTATCTAATTATACACTAATTACATGTAGTAAACTACGATTCAAATGGAAATTAAGCAGACGATACAAACAAAGGAATTACATAAACAAGGACAAAGGTCAGATAATTAAGAAGACCATAATTGTACTTAAAACCAACGTTAACGGACATGACACTGAGTAAACATCACCAGTAGATTGTCAGATTGTCATTGTTTATCTTGCATTCATCGTCAACTCGAATAAAGTGAAGACCTCCTGTCATACCGGACAGTGCACTCAGGTATAAAACTTGACATGTTGGCCAGGTGATACAGGTAAATTTCAGAATGTTGGCTAAGTGAAAATGAATCGATATAAGCAATGCATGCCAAATCGGCAAAGATAGATTATTTATTGAATCTACATTATCATATAGTTTAGGACGTAAACAACGGAGAATATACATTACCTGTATACATTGTACAGATACATGTATATAAAAATCACTAATGCATCACAGACAACTCTCTGATTTTAGTTTACTACATAAAGGTAAGAAAACTTACAGTTTTGCATTAAATATCATAACTTCACAAAAGTAAGAAAACTGGTCAATCCGTATGTATGTAAACAGAAACATATATTAGATGTTTTTAGTATATATTTATAACTTAAAAACATTTCTAAATCTGGTAATTTCATATTAAATGTTATAACTACAGTACACAAATTTCCGAGTATAAGATTTCATAATAAATATTATAACTTTGAGAACGTAAGAAATCGGGCCATTTCATATTAAATGTTATTCGTATACATGTAAATTAATGTAGAAAGTAAAACTCGTTATTTCATTTAAGATGTCATGATATCACAAAAGGTAACACAACTTTATATTAATTGTGGTAACTTATATTCGTCTAGAATCAGCCAATTCGTTGAGAAAGAAATTACCAAACAAATATTAAATCTGTCTTTAATATTCCGGAGTCGACTGGTGACTCGAACTACTTTAGGTTAAAAATCCCTGTTTAAACATACATTGTATATCATTTCTTAGGTGTACTTAAATATTACTTAGTTCATATAGTGTCTATGCATCCGTCCTTACCTTATAATTAGATATTACTATTTTTGTGTTGTTTGTAAATTTTGGCAAAAAAAGTATACTTTTTTTATTGCAAGTCTACGGGGTTCAGCACATATCAGTATATGGGACAACGGTGGCCGAGTGGTTAAGATGTCTCGTATGTATAAATTAACTCTTGAATAAAATTATTTTTTTGCAAAAAAAGATGTCTCGACATATTACCACAATCTCCTGGGTCGTGAGTTCGAATACTACTTAGGGCAGTTGCTAGATACTGACTGCTCGTAGGCGGGTTTTCTCTGGGTTCTCCGAATTTTTTCCACCAACCAACCTGGCACGTCCTTACATGATCATAGCTGTTAATAGGACGTTAAGCTAATAAATCTAAACCAAATAACCATACACTTGTGTTTACTAGTATTCATGGCATGTACAAGGAGCAATGATTTGACTGGATTCGATTTTGATATATGGACATACGTTGAAGTGATATATGGATATATATCGTTGTGATATGTGGACATACATCGATGTGATATATGGACATACATCGTTGTGATATATGGATATACATCGTTGTGATATATGGACATACGTTGAAGTGATATATGGATATATATCGTTGTGATATGTGGACATACATCGATGTGATATATGGACATACGTCGATGTGATGTATGGACATACATCGATGTGATATATGGACATACATCGATGTGATATATGGACATACATCGTTGTCATATATGGACGTACATCGTTGTCATATATGGACGCACATCGATGTGATATATGGACGTACATCGATGTGATATATGGACACACAGCGTTGTCATATATGGACGTACATCGTTGTCATATATGGACGTACATCGATGTGATATATGGACGTACATCGATGTGATATATGGACACACAGCGTTGTCATATATGGACATACATCGATGTGATATATGGACATACATCGTTGTCATATATGGACATACGTCGATGTGATATATGGACATACATCGATGTGGTATATGGTCATACGTCGATGTGATATATGGACATACGTCGATGTGATATATGGACATATATCGATGTGATATATGGACATACATCGATGTGATATATGGACATACATCGATGTGATATATGGACATACATCGATGTGATATATGGACATACATCGATGTGGTATATGGTCATACGTCGATGTGATATATGGACATACATCGATGTGATATATGGACATACATCGATGTGATATATGGACATACATCGTTGTCATATATGGACATACAGCGTTGTCATATATGGACGTGCATCGTTCTCATATATGGACATACCAAAAATCACTAGTTTAAGCAGGATTTAAACCTTAAGATGAAATCAGTTTACTTTCATTATATTAAACTGAACTTATTCTATGTATTTTTTATTTCAGAAACATAAAAACAGAAGTACAAAAAAACCTGTCTTATCGACCACTTCTGTATAAAGACCACCTGCTTAATAAAGCAACTTTTCCATATCCCATATGACAAAGATCAACGCGATTCAACTTGTGTATAAAGACCACCTGATTATAAAGACCATATCCCTCCGTCTATTGGATTGTATTTATAGATAGTTTGACTGTGTCTACAACGACTAAAACATAATATCGGCCAGGAACACAACAAGAAACGGAGATGTCAGTCCAATGTGACATTTCATACAGGTCAGTGGACGACAGATCAATGAATCTAAATTTAAAGACAAACATTAAGACACATACAGGAGAGAAACTTTACAAATGTGATGTCTGTGGTAAGGGGTTTAGTGTGACACAAAGCCTACAGACACACCTCAGGATACATACAGGAGAGAAACCTTACAAATGTGATGTCTGTGGTAAGGGGTTTAGTGAGTCAGGTAGCTTACAGAAACACCTCAGGATACATACAGGAGAGAGACCATACAAATGCGATGTCTGTGGTGAGGGGTTTATTCAGGCATGTGACCTACAGAGACACCTCAGAAGACACACAGGAGAAAAACCTTACAAATGTGATGTCTGTGATAAGGGGTTTAGTGAGTCAGGTAGTTTAAAGAAACACCTCAGGATACATACAGGAGAGAGACCATACAAATGTGATGTCTGTGGTAAGGGGTTTATTCAGGCATGTGACCTGCAGAGACACCTCAGGACACATACAGGAGAGAAACCTTACAAATGTGATGTCTGTGGTAAGGGGTTTAGTCAGACAAGTTCCCTAAAGTCACACCTCGGGATACATGCAGAAGAGAAACCTTACAAATGTGATGTATGTGGTAAGGGGTTAAGTGAGTCGGGTAGCTTACAGAAACACCTCATGATACATACAGGAGAGAGACCATACAAATGTGATGTCTGTGGTGAGGGGTTTATTCAGGCATGTGACCTACAGAGACACCTCAGAAGACACACAGGAGAAAAACCTTACAAATGTGATGTCTGTGGTAAGGGGTTTAGTGAGTCAGGTCCCCTACAGAGACACCTCAGGATACATACAGGAGAGAAACCTTACAAATGTAATGTCTGTGGTAAGGGGTTTAGTCAGACAAGTTCCCTAAAGTCACACCTCGGGATACATACAGAAGAGAAACCTTACAAATGTGATGTCTGTGGTAAGGGGTTTAGTGAGTCAGGTAGCTTACAGAAACATCTCAGGATACATACAGGAGAGAGACCATACAAATGTGATGTCTGTGGTAAGGGGTTTATTCAGGCATGTGACCTACAGAGACACCTCAGAAGACACACAGGAGAAAAACCTTACAAATGTGGTATCTGTGGTAAGGGGTTTAGTGAGTCAGGTCCCCTACAGAGACACCTCAGGATACATACAGGAGAGAAACCTTACAAATGTAATGTCTGTGGTAAGGGATTTAGTCAGACAAGTTCCCTACAGTCACACCTCGGGATACATACAGAAGAGAAACGTTATAAATGTGATGTCTATGGTAAAGGATTTTGTACGGGACAAATCCTACAGAAACATTACAGAATACATACAGAAGAAAAACCTCACAAATGTGATGTCTGCGGGAAAGAGTTTGGACAGAAAGTTCACCTACAGAATCACCTCAAGACACACACAGGAGAGGAACCGTACAAATGTGGTGTCTGTGGTAAGGGATGTAGTAAAAAAGGAGACCTACAGAGACACCTCAGGATACACACAGGGGAGAAACCTTACAAATGTGGTGTCTGTGGTAAGGGGTGTAGTAAAATACACACAGGGGAGAAGCCTTTCACATGTGATATCTGTGGAAGAGGATTCGCTAGGACATCTATTTTACATAATCATGTCAAAACACACACAGTGAATAAATTTCACACATGTGACGTCCCAGAAGAAAACCCTTACAGATACGATACCAGGAGGCATACAGGGAGTCAGTCGGGAGACCTACAGACACACCTCGGTACACATACAGGAAGTCAGACGGGAGACCTACATACACACCTCAGGACACATACAGGAAGTCAGTCGGGATACCTACATACACACCTCGGCACACATACAGAAAGTCAGTCGGGAGACCTACAGACACACCTCGGTACACATACAGGAAGTCAGTCGGGTGACCTACAGACACACCTCGGTACACATACAGGAAGTCAGTCGGGAGACCTACAGACACACCTCGGTACACATACAGGAAGTCAGTTGGGTTACCTACAGACACACCTCGGCACACATACAGAAAGTCAGTCGGGTTACCTACAGACACACCTCGGTACACATACAGGAAGTCAGTCGGGTGACCTACAGACACACCTCGGCACACATACAGAACGTCAGTCGGGTTACCTACAGACACACCTCGGCACACATACAGGAAGTCAGTCGGGAGACCTACAGACACACCTCGGTACACATACGGGAAGTCAGTCGGGAGACCTACATCATACACACCTCGGCACACATACAGAAAGTCAGTCGGGTTACCTACATACACACCTCAGGACACATACAGGAATTCAGTCGGGTTACCTACAGACACACCTCGGTTCACATACAGAAAGTCAGTCGGGTTACCTACAAACACAACTCAGTACACATACAGTTATTCAGTCGGAAGACCTACAGTCACACCACAAGACCCATACAGGGCTTCCATCTGATAATAACGAACTTATCGGAACACATACGGAATCGATGTCCAACACATACAACTTATGTGAAATAACTGATCTTAATATGCCTAACATAGCAAAGCAGAAGTCTAGTGTCAATGAGACTCACGTGATATGTAAAACCACTCATTTACACCTTCAGACTGACTGTGAGAAAACACGTGTTTACCAAAATATCAAGAGGACTCATCAGAAAGTTAGTGTGGATAGTTTTAATCAAAATATTGACACATTTAATAATGGAGATGATATTACCACTAAGGACGATTTTACATACCCGGGGATGAGGATCTTCAAGTCTGAGAAAGGTGTACCAGTGATAAAGTATAGTGTGGAGTATCTCGTACAACATTACAACGAAACGAACAAAAATCGAAGGTGAAAAACAAGTGTTATAGTTTTGATTATATAATTAATTATCATCTAGTAAACAATCAAATCAAATATTGTATCCATCTACTTTGACGTTAAATCGTCTGTGTTACAGTTTTGTTGTTGTTGTTCAGATAACGGACGGACGTTTTATTAGTTTTTCTTTTTTTTTTATAAATAACAAATATTTTATCTTTCCAATATTGTAGTTAAACCATGTCAAAGTTATTCCCAAATGTACTTAATCAAGTACATAATGAAGAAATATACATTGCCAATCTCTCTGTACGAGTTGCTTCCCTTCAGTGAGGGAGGGGAAGTAACTCTGATTTACCAGAGGGTATCGTATGGAAGATATAGTGTCATATTTGTCTTATATAGACGGGATGTAATGGTGAAACAATTATGTTTTTTTTTATCTGTAAAATGTTTTATGTCTGTATGGGTGACATTCTAATAAAATATTTTAATTGAATTGAAATGAACTATTGAAATCCTTTCTCGAAAGAAAATAGTTAATGTACATGTACGTATGGTTCTTAGTGTCCTAGGCCCGGTTATATCCGGAACAAGGACGTTGAGCCCCATCAATCAACAACTTTCCCGTGAATAAACCCTTTAACCCGATTGGACCCAAACCCAGGTTGGTAGGGTGACCACTGCCACAAATGGATTTTATAGTACAGTACGCATCAGGTGGATTTGTCCTCATCCACTACTCAGAGTTACGAGTGTAGGGGAGTTTCAACTCTGATGTTTAAACCGACCGCCATCCGGAGGGAGTGTAGGGTATTAAAATAGTGAAAAAAACAAAGGTGTGGAAATTTACAGCTGGAGACATTGGTGTTGGCATAAGATTACGGTTACCTGTCAACTAACCTATCAATATAGGACTTTGTTACACTAGGCCAAATAATCACCAGCATTGTTCTAAAATTCTTAAAGACAAAACGCAAACACAATTCAGAGGTGCAACATTATTAATTAGATACATACAATAAAACATTAACAGAATAAACAGCATATTAAGATATTTCTTTAGATGCTGTCTCGAATTTCTGACATTAATAAAGTTGTGTCTCGAACGTAGTACTACAATCAAACCTCTATGATTTCGAACTACGACGAATCGAATTTCTCGCCGTACATTTTTATTGCTAAATAAATCCCAATCGGATTAAATTACAGATCCTTAAATCACCTCATCATCGAGGATGTAACAACATTAGGGGTCATATTTTTGTATTATCACATTCTCCCTTCCTAACCAGTGCTCGTGTACTATCACAGAATAAATTACCACACATACACGTACATGTACGAATCGCCAAATACATGTATACCGTGCTATTAATCGCCTGATACATGTATACCGCGCTACAAATCGCCAGATACATGTATGTATACCGTACCGTTAGACCACCGCTGTAATATTAGACTGTGGTCACCAACATTAGACATGTATCGCCTGATACATGCACTGGAAGGCCTAATGTTTTCAAAAATTGCCCTAATTTTCAAAATAGGCCTTATATTGATAGAAAAGGAACTAATAATCAGAATAAGTCTAATTATGAACAAACTGGTCTAAGAATAAGCACCAAGATACTAATTTCCATGACTCCGGTCTAATATTACAGCAGCGGCCTAATTTTATAGTTGTGGTCTAATTTTCAGTGACGAGTCTAATTTTCAGCGACTGGGTCAAATTGTGATGGCCTCAGTCTAATATTACAGCAATGATCTAATTTAAGCGACCGGGTCGAATTTTGATGACCTCAGTCATTTTATAGCGGTGGTCAAATTTTCAGCGACCAGGACTAATGTTGGTGACATTAGTCAAATATAATGGTCTATCTATAGCTGAGTCAAATATTGAACAAAATAACTCGATTAATATTTAATTTCAATTGACACATTGATTTTAAATCTTCTGCATTACTGGAAGTGGCAAATCGCTCATTTACGTGTTATTCAAACCACAGCGAACATGGTATTGTCCTAAAATTAAGCCATTGAGTAAGAACTGTCATGTCCATTGTGTTACATTATAAGGGATAAGGTATACCGCTCAGGTAAATTATCTCAAGGCGTAAAACCCACGCGGTCACTATAGTTTAACGGTGGTTAGATAATTGGTTAGAACTGACCAGTCCGAATATCGCTTGACCAAGCCAGAATATGACCTATACCTTCTACATGTACATGTAGCTGCGAAATATCGAGGACGTCCAATATATAATTTTCATCAGTCATCTTTACAACGTACCTTGCTGTAATTTTAGGTAAGTGGGCGTGTAAAAACTATATCTATATTACTTATCATTAATTATTGATTTAATATTTCCTTTATTCAGCGGTAGGGAGCAACTAAAATTGATTTTGTCTTTTAAAGATGCTCCATCGATGACGAATGGTAATTCCATCCATCAATATAAGGAACAGGCTTCCGATTAAGTTTTTTTTTTCACTTACTAACTTCACACTATTAGCACCATTGAAAAGTTTGAATTTCTTATTTTAAAGGCCCACTACCTTTCCGAAACGGCTTTTGATTTTTAAAATGGGAATGTAAAACGAGATTGATAATTTTGTATAGTCTCAAAACTTAACGTTAACACTACACTTCTCATCACCGCCTAAACAATTCAATTAAAATAAATCAAATACAAATTTTCATAACGCGGGTCGCATTACATATGTATATATTTCCCGTCGTCGTCCTATAGCTAATTATATAATTACCGAGCACTGCGCAAGACGGCAAAACAGCGAAATGAATCTTTTAAAACTGTAAACATAGATTACGCAGAAAATCATGCATTTGTTTGGTATTGTAGCCTCATCTAAGGCCATCGATATGTATTTCCTTATGTTATTGTTGTTTTAATTTTTAAACTTTAATTTTTGTTTCGGAAAGATAGTGGGCCTTAAATTCAGAATAAGAATATTTGACAAATAACTGCACGAACAATTCAATAGGCCGTGGCAATTTATTTTGGATATAAGACATATAAAATACGTCATGTGACATTTTATCTGTTGTGTATTTTTAAACACGAACAAATGTTGTACGCGGCCTAGGTCGTAGCAGGAGGGAAGCGAACATTTTGTCAATCGACGGCATCATTATATTTAGTATATAAAGTTTTGTTGTTTTAAAATACACAATTTTTTTCCAATTACACATATAAATTGTATCAGATTTACCTCGACAATCTAGTTTTAAACAACATATATCGTGATAACACCATCAAAGAATATTGTCTAGTTTACTAGATGTCGTTTTAATGAACCGTTATATATCATCGAACACTGGTCTGAACTCAGAGTGGTGATACCGTTAAGAGAGAGGTCGGTTCTAATGTAGAAAAGGTCATGATGGCGTGGAATGGGTACTGTTTTGGGAGCTTTGTTTCGAGTGACAACCTAGACTGGCCAAGTACATCACTCTTTTTCAATGGTCTGTCAATCAACGACATCGTTATCTTTAGGATGAGTTGTGTGATATGGTGGTATAAGACAAATATCGTTTTAAAGGGCCACTACCTTTCCGAAACGGCTTTTAATTTTTAAAATAGGAATGTAAAACGAGATCAACAATTTTGTAGGGTCGCAGAAGTTATTAACTATAAGTTTACTAGCACACTTATCATCACCTTCAGAACTGTTTAATTAGAATAAATAAAATGTTAATTTTCATAACGCGGGTCGTTTTATGTTTCCCGCCGTCGTCCTAAATGCCGCGCGGTAGTTGACTATCACTGCGCCAGACGGCAAAACAGCGAAATGAATCTCCACTGTAATCGTACATTAGACAGGAAATCTTGCATTTGTTTGGTGTTGTAACCTCATCTTAAGCCATTGATATATATTTTCCTTTGTTATTAATGTTTTTAAGAAACCTTTAAATTTTGCTCCGGAAAGGTAGTGGGCCTTTAAAGTACACAATTTCATAAATTTCACCGGAAATTAAAATCACGATTAGAATGTTTTGTTTTATATTTTGTACATTTAAAAATAATTTTCTATTTGTTTGTAAGTCTGGCAGTTCAAAAGTGCTTTATAGCTAAGTTACCCAAGACTGGATGGGGGAGATGTCACTAGAAATACAATTAGTCGTTACTATGCCAAAATTGTATGTCACATTTAAATGAGCAATTTACATATGCTAATGATTATTAACCTTCATTTTCATTAATCGGTCATAGATGATAGTAAATAGTTGCACAGATATCGAGTAAATAAGCCATTGTAAAACGTCCCTTCCCTATATTGTCTTCTTTATATATAACCCCGAGGTAGAGGTCAAAATGTAGACATTCATAGGGATAATGACTGAAGAGTTAATGACAAAAAGTTTAAATTGGACATGCTGTTATTATCCTTTGATACACCTGTAATGATCTTTTGATACACCTGTAATATTCTTATGACACACCTGTAGTTTTTCTTTATATGCACTTGTAACTTATTCTTCTTTGATACACTTGGACATTAAATTATCTTTTCATATACCTGTTTGCCGACACATCAATTTCAAATACATCTACGTTTCCCCATGGTGGTATTGGACCACGTTAGCTTCATGAACTGGATATGGTAATAAAAACAAGGGATCACCGCAATCAAAGCTATCTTTTAAACATAAATATTGATGAACATCAACCCAATGCCTACATATCGATCCTCTTTAAACGAATTTGTTTATTATAGTAGTTTAAAATTTAAAGAAAACCCGTTATTTTACTGAAAATAAAAAAAAAAAAATTGATATGTTACTCATTCTTTTTTTTCCAGAAACACCCCCAAAGGCATGGTATCTAGCTTACAATAAAGCGACAGGAAATCTACAACGGCTTCGGCACACAAACGAAATGAAACATTCAGGGGTTACCATCTTCGAATTGTAAATTATTTTGTGATGTCACGTAGCGACGGAAACGATGAGAATGAGGCAACAACCACCGGGGATAAATCTTACAAATGTCATATCTGTGATAAGGACTTAAAGACTTTAAGTTACCTAAAGAAACACCTCAGGATACATACTGGTGAGAAGCCGTACAAATGTGATGTCTGTGGTAAGGGGTTTAATGAAACAAGCAACCTAAATAAACACCTCAGGATACATACTGGAGAAAAACCTCATAAATGCGATGTATGTGGTAAAGGGTTTATTGAAACATGTAATCTAAAGAAACACTTGACGATACACACAGGAGAGAAAACTTATAAATGTGATGTCTGTGGTAATGGGTTTAGTACAGCACAAGGCTTACAGTCCCACCACAAACGACATACAGGCGAGAAACCTTACAAATGCGATGTGTGCGACAAGACGTTTGGTCAATCAAGTACTCTAAAAGAACATCTCAATATTCACAAGAGTGTGAAGCCTTATATTTGTGATGTCTGTGGTAAGGGATTTAATAGGGTAGGGAACTATAAAACGCACTTCATCAAACACTCCGGAGAAAAAGCTTACAAATGTGATGTATGTGGGAAACGTTTTGCTGTTGCACAAAGGCTTAAATCACACCTCAGGATCCACACAGTCGATAAACCTTATAAATGTGATGTCTGTGGTAATGGATTTAGTAGAGAAAAATGTTTAACATCCCACCTCCGAAAACACATGGGAGATAAACCTTACTCTTGTGATATATGCGGTAAGGCGTTTCGCATGCTAAGTTATCGACAAAAACACATCAGGACCCATACAGGAGAAAAGCCATACATATGTCATGTCTGTGGAAATAAGTTTACCCAGCAATCAAGCCTACGGACACACCTCAGGATACACACAGGAGTGAAACCTTACAAATGCGAAATCTGTGGTAAAGAGTTTAGTCAGAGACAAAACCTCAAAATACACATGAGAAGACACACGGGAGAGAAACCTTATAAATGTGATATGTGTGGTAAGGGGTTCGTTCAGTCCGGCGAACTACAGGCACACCATAGGACACATACAGGAGAGAAGCCATACATATGTGATGTCTGTGGTAAGGGGTTTAGTAGGAGAGATATCCTAGATGGACACACCAGGACACATACCGGAGAAGAACCCTACAGATGTGATATCTGTGGTATGGGGTTTAGTAGCAGAGATATCCTAGATGGACACACCAGGACACATACAGGAGAAGAACCCTACAGATGTGATATCTGTGGTAAAGAATTTGGTCACACAGGTTCATTACGTGATCACGTCAAAAGACATCAAAAAGAGAAGAAGCCTTATAAGTGGGATATTTGTGATAAAGAATTTAGAAAAGAACGAGATTTGTCCTCACATGTACTGAAACATACGAGTGAAAAACCTTACACTTGTGATGACTGTGGTAAGAGATTCAAACACCAGGGTCATTTCCAAAGACATGCCAGAATCCATGAAGGTGAGAAGTCGTGCACAGTTGATGTCTGTGGTAAGGAGTTTAATGGGTCAGGTGAACTACAGAAACACGTCAGGACACATACAGGAGAGATACCTTACACATATGATGTGTTTGGTAAGGGGTTTAGTAAGTTGTCAAACCTAAAAACGCACCTCAGAAGACATATAGGAGAGAAGCTGTACAGGAACGATGTCGGTGTTACCAAGTTCAGTGAAGCAGTTGATCTAGGAACTAAACCTAGGATACACGGGAGAGAAAAACCATATGACGTGGATATTTGTGATACACAATTAAGAACGTCATCTAGTTGTAAAGAAAATATCGGGAAACATACGGAAGTGAGTTATGACATGAATGTCGAAATTCCGTTCCAATGCTCTCTATCAAACGGACATGGAATGATACACAATGTGGAAATGCCATACTTAAGGACAATGGAAAAATTCGGTTATCTATCGGACGTGCAACAAAATGTGGTAGCACCTGCCCCGGATTATGGTGAATGGTCTCCATCCCCTCGTCCTAGAGAGGCTATCGCCATCAGTCAGAGCAGTCACTTAGTGGAAAATACCGGCGTAAATAGAATAACTAGCCTTAATGAGACCAACAATGTTGATAAGAAAACTGTCAAAAGTGAGACTCAGCGTTCAGGTGTCAATCCTCCCCTCCGTGAGAATACCGTTATAATTGAGAAATCTCTTACAAAGCCCATCGATGTCAAAAACGTCCACATTCCCAGCGTTAATTCTCCGAAAGGATATACTAGAGAAACATCTGTCCAGAGTACGAACAACTCTATATACCCCGGAATGAAGATTTTTAAGTCTGAGGACGGTGTTCCAGTGACAAAGTACAGTATGGAGTATCTCGTACAACATTACAACAAACCAAAATAACTGGTTACTGTGCATAACCTTGGCGATTAATCTTGATGTAAATACCTGTTTAGTACGGGGACCACGACTCATAGATTTTTAGAATATTTTAAATAGTACATATCACTAATTAAAACATTCTTAGTTTTCAGCAATATGCTATATTCATCATTTTCAATACCCAATACTTTTGCATACGAACAAAAATAAATTCATTGTGAATACAGTACTATTGCGTGCGAAAGAAATAATTATTGTGCATGAATAAAATTGAACATAAGTATTACATCCACATGCAATATTTAGTTCACAAAACAATTTGGACATGTATATTTGCTTTTTCAATTCGCTCCGCTTCAATAAAACTAGTAAACTAGATGATTGGTCACGCGCAAACCCTTGACCGGCGTGAGAATACATTTTGACCTAGATTTACGCCGCTTAAGTTTTGAATAAACTTTTTGCAATTTTGCAATAAGACCTTTATGTAGTAATATCGTTGTAAATTTAGACGCCCACAAATTCCATGACAACACGCTCAAATAGTAAAAAGACTGATTTCAGTGATATTATACCTACCGTCTACGACAATGGAGAGTCCACCATCATTTCAAATCGATAATTCTCTACATACTTTATTCATGATTTTAATCCCCAAAAGTCCAGTTGACAGCGAAGTTATCACATTTCAAGAATAACACAGAAGTCTTCCAGTAATCTGCGACTAAATCCAACATTTAACACGTTTTATTGAGCCCCAAATGCATCATGTTATTTGACTACATCGCATACCAAAGACACAGGGGTTGGGTTTCACACCAGGTTTTAGATTATAAATATTTAAATGTCAGTTGGAAATACAACATTCGGTTACATTCCATAATAATTGAGATTGAGTTTTAAAAGGTTTAATTATACATTGTATATAGATAACAATTGTTTGGCATTTTTACCAATCGTCACTTTCTTCGCAGTTCACTTCATTTGCACGAGATGAACTTTCTTCATCAGTCAATGCAAGCAACAAAATTGACAATCAATCTTTAAGTAAACGCAATATGTTCATACGCAATACGTCTTGAGTACATATTGCGTGGTGGTAAACTAATCAACATGTTGCAGTTGATCAACCCCAATAAAAAGTTTATGAATAATTAAGAGATCTTTAAAACTACAGGACAATAAAGCCAATGTTGGTATACCTTCTTCAAATAGTATATAAAGAAAGTGCTTTTTTTGTAAAACATTTTCCTCGGGATATCAATAACTCCATAGAGTATAAAATATGTTGACAAAGTTGTGTTGAATTTCTCAACCATTTTCCACTGAATTACAACTTGATTTATTATACCTCACTTTCATTTAGAATGTTATCGTTGGATAAAACTTGATCACACGATATTGTATAAGTGGGATATTTCACCGGAATTCGAAGGCGAGGAAAATAACCCCACGGAAATAACCCCTTGGAAGCTCCGCACGTGACCAGAAGTTGACGTTATCTGCAATGTTAACCAACAATGACAACGCTGTTGCATATATTTTGCAGCTGACGAATTTAGCAACGTTATTGGGAAATATCTTCATGAGTTCTTTTATCAGAGATTTAGATAGATTGCTGATGTAACAAATATGGATTTCTTTTAATTTTGTTTGGTATCATCAAATGATTATGTCCCTATGTGTCGGGATACATCTAGAATTGTCTCCCTAGAAAGAGTTATTTTCTCTCCCTTTCCAGGGAGACAATTCTTGATGTATCCCTCCACAGAGGGTCATAATTGTATATTGTTACACTTATTTCTATAGTTTTAATAACTACTGTCACTGTCAACGAGCGACAAGATCCCTTACAGAGCTTAATGAATAAAATATAGAGAGAGGACCCCATTGGAGACCTTTTCTGATGATCATGATAGAATGTCTAGACATGGGAAATATAATTTACAAATTTATTAAATGTGCTCTTTTATATTATGTCATACATACTTTGGTTAATTAGAATAGATAATAGATATACATATGACATAATTTAAACGTGTGATATGCATCACCTATCACATATGTGGTTACACAGGATTCAATGTCACTTCATTTGCTTCCGTTCTTGTATATAGTAATTATAGTAATTGTGACAAGCGAATTTGATATGATATACAATACATGTGAAAAACAAGCGTGACACTTTTCAGCTGATTTACATATGATATGATTTGCATGCATGCTACACACGTGATATGCATGATTCACATATGTGGCTACAAATGATTCACCCATGTTGAAATTTACGCATGAGGCAAATGCGTTTCTCGCATGATTCTCATATGTGGCTACACATGATTTCCGCATGTGGAAATTTCGCATGAGATTCATGCGTTTCTCGCATGACTCTCATATGAATTTTACGCTCAAGCACGCATGAAATTTTCGTGTGAATATCATGCGTTTTACACATGTATTTCATGCGTGGCACTTTTGCCTGTGTAGTATAAAAATGTTTATTTATCAATGGAACAATACGTGATGTTTATTTCTATAATACTTATACATTATAAATACATATGACAAATTATCACAAAGATATATATACTCGTTTTTCCGCTTGTTTTCTATGTAATCAGTACCTCATGCGATGTATGACATAGTGTTATGGTGTGCCTTTTTGCTTATCAACGATGGTATATTGATGTAATGTTCAGCGACACTAACAATCCAACGGAACTAACAGTGATAGGGTAAATAAACCATTTTCTAGAATTAAATGATTTTTTTATAATTTAACGAATACAGGACATTTTGTACATTTATTATTTTAAACATACGAACATTGTTAATTGTTTTTTATTCTATTTTCACAAACTCAGATCCTGATATACAGTGGGAGGCCGATTATACTACATTCACACTTATCATCGGTAAGCTTGTAATAAAAATATTGATGAGGAGAAGAAGTTGAACAAACAAAACCCTATTCGTTTCGGGGGCATACTAACCACTAATGAATGAATATATCCCGATACAGAATGAGACAATGTTTAACAAACCCGGAACATAAATGTCATTATCTAAAAAGAGAAAGAAAGCTGAGGATAAAGGATGAAAAATGAAATTACACGGTATTAATAATATGAAATTTAACCAAATTTAAGACAAAATACATGTAAATATATTTTAAATGAATAAATGGGAATAATAACCAATTGAACAATATTGAAATGCAAAAGGCACGAAACCATGCATATACAGAATGGATAATATTTACAACACAATCTAACAAATATTATAAGGTTTAAACCAATAATATTACAAACGTATCGATCTAGATACTAATTTGTTCATATACAAGGTGACAATTTACTATACTATGTAGATGAAGAGCCAATGATTAAAAAACAAAAACAAAAAAATAACAAAATTTGTATATAACTCATTATTCAAGATGTCAAAGTAATTGTCTCTAACTAAATTACTTTTATTCGCATATTTAGCAGGTAGTTTTTATACAGAGGTGGTCGCTATAGCAGGTTTAACTGTCTATCTTTACAACAATAAACATTCTATATGTGGCAAGTCGCTATCTCTAAATATACTTACTTTACCATACATTGTGTTTTCCTGAAAACTACGGTAGCGTGACCGATTCACATATTTTTAGATTAAAATTGTCCTCTGGTGCAGGGTTTGGTCTTATGAGACAAAAGAGGATTTCAAAAATAATTGATACATATAGCGTTAGTAGGTAAAGGATTTCATCGCCGTTTACAGATGAAAGGCCACATTTTGGCACAGTCCGTAGCACGTATAATCCCTAACTTCAGGTTTAGACACGTGTGATTGGTTCTAATCCTTACATCAGTCATGTCAACTTGAGTTCCGTCAGAGTAGACCCAGTTTTGTTTTCCAACCTTTTCCCCATCAATGATATACCTTTTATTAGTATACACGACTGAGTTGATTGTGTTCAACCTCTCTGTGGTATTTATCTTCATCAGTTCTGAACTCTCTGACCGACAATACGCTGTCGCTTCACTCCCAATAACTAACAAACTCACAGGCTTAAATACAATACCGACCAATGTATCGTTAATGTAATTCTCTATGCATCGCAGACTTGGAGTTGTCCATGTTAGGTTATCCTGTCAGATACTGGTTGTTGATGTTCCTTCAAGGGCAAAATACCCTTCGTCACAAGTGTAATGAGCTGTAGATCCCACCATTAAACTGCCGTAAGAGCGGATAGACTGTTGAATTTCGGGTGGTTCACCGCAATACCTACAATCACAGCGGGCATTTCCGCTAGATAGATTAATACATGCACAAACTGCACCACACGATTCATTTGCACAAGACCCACTTCTAGTCCACTGTATTTCGGAACAGAATTTCAAAATAAAATCGTTTCTTCCTTCTATGAGGTCATCTGGGCTTTCAAAGCACCAATATAACATGTTAGAATACTAATGTAATGCTATATGCTATCATGTTACATGTTGTAGACAAGAGACATTTTCGTTCACACTGAATGGAACGCCGTAAAATTTTGCACGTCAATTGACCGTTAGTTGTCGAGAATTTCACAGAATTCTGAAAGGAGTTCTGTCAAAAGTAAAATCAGAATAACAAGCTTAAATATAACGATATAAGCCATCGCCATTTTGTTGGTTTTCTTTTCTATGTACATGTATGTTGATATTTGTCCATCTCTCTGTAAATCGTATACAATAAGGTCCTTGTGCCATCATCTGTCTTTGTTCTAGGACAGAAGTGGCACCAACAGTATCGCGTTTAGTATTTGTTACGCAAAACTAGAGATTTCCATTTTTCTTATTTCCTCATATGATATCATAGCTCATTAACTGAACAATAAATATTGAATTAACTTCTCCCTTGACAAACCTTCGCATCGATTCGAGTTGAATGTTCACGTTTGCAAGGAAGGCATTGGGCTGTGTCTGTTGGCGGAAGTACACGACAGTCTAAAAAAGAGAGTTTATTCTCATACTTAAAAGTAAAAGTCCCAATATCCAGATCTGTGTGACTTTTTTCATGATATAGAAGTATTATAAAAAACAAATCTCGTTGTAAATCATGCAGAGACATGATTCGATATAACAACTAAATTGTAACATTCCCATTTAAGGGGATAAACACTTACTATACTCAATTTTAAAAAAAGAATCGATTTTCTCACATTAAGCCAAAATATATGTCTGTTTAGGGTTACATTGGCAAGAAAATGGGGTCGGTACGACGGGTGGAATAAAAATAGGGTCGTGGATATGAAATTAGGGTCGGTCGCGTAACCCTAAACATACATATTTTTTTGGCCTTATATCTTTTAAGATGTTGAAAAACAACGCAGATTGAGTTTTTTTTTAATTTGCTTTGCGTAGAACCTGCACCGTATTTAACGCACTTTAATATACTGGTTCTCAATGTGCGTTATTTGTCAAAGTGGGTGGTAACACCACCTCAATATGTTAGGTTTAGTTTTACATTGCCGTAATTAATATAAAAACAATCCAATGGGAAACCAATTGTCATTATTTTCTTACCTTACACGAGTTATGATTGGATATATCATCGCATGCTAATGAGAAGCTTTAGCGGTATCTACATATATAAATATCGATATTCCTATGTTGAAGATATCAGTAGTTGACCAAAATGGTATTTCACTGGCCTATGATTGACATTAATCGATTTTTTATATAAAAACACTGAAATTTCATTTTTTTTCTGCCATTTAACGTAACCGAGAAAACGTAACGTCATTATTATGATTTTATCGCATTCAGAATGTTTCAATCTATTAAATATGTGTTCATTTGACCATTTTTGGAACTGTAATCCAAGATGGCCGCTACGTGACCCCCATGTGACATACGATGCCAATGCTAACAAGCATAAAAAGACATCATACTGGTCATAAAAAACATGTTTCGAAAAACTGCCAGAGGGGTACATGGGAACCTATTTCTCCTCTCCCACTATAACCTATGATTGACGCGTCGTGTCATTTAAAATTATTTACCATGGAACTGAACTATCTCAGCTTCTCATCCTGCACCGAGTGCTAACAAATGCGTGAAACCCAATATAGATACAGTATTTGATACGGCTGGGGTAAAACTATCTTTTATTTAGATGACTTGGTTACAATGAGGACAACCACGCAGTTGCTTAGAGCAATTTGTATCATTGTTGGCAAGGAACGTACAAAAAGAAAACAGTTTTATAACAGTTCACACCGTAAACAAAGATAGCAAGTGCAAGTACCACATGCACCAGTAATGATACAATCGACATCTATTATTTAATGGTGGGAATCATTCGTGGATCTTGATAGATTTGTTCCTAGTGTAGATGGCACGAGTTCTGTTGGTTTGATGTGTTAATACGCCGGAGACTTCTGATATGTACAATATTAACAATTGATGTTTATATGAGTATATACAAGGGTCAAAGAAGTAATATCAATAGGATTTTCCAGATGACATGTGTGTACATGTATATAACACAACTGTATAGGACATTGGCAAGTTTACCTGGTGAATGCGCTAGGTTTTTTTTAATTCTTTGGACTGATTTAATGAGTAACTGTTGTACCGCATTTCTTTTGTTGTGATATCCACAATGTCTGCATGTTGTATTTGAAGTAAGATAAGGGAATACAGGGCGAGACACAAATTGATCTTAATCATGTTTAATAATGGTAGATGATTCCAAACATGGTAAAACGTCTGTAGAAGAAGACGCCATATACCTATAACAGGGTATTATCTGGAAGATGACATTTTTGCGATTTCGCGGATCATTGCTAATGCGAAATTTTGGCCCGCAAAATACTGAGACACGGTTAAGAGGCATATTTGCTTAATGCCAGATCGCGCGAAAATACAAAAAATAGAAACAAAAAAAAACCGCTAAAATTATATCCCATGTCAACGTTTTGCTTCCAATCGCGAAAATTTTGACCCCAGGAAATAACCGGCTATATTGTACGATGTTAACTTGTTAGAGCGGCTGAGAATCGCCATCCGTAAACACTCAGATGTTTCTCTCTGCTGAGATGTACCATCTACAGATGGCTCCATGTCTCTCTGCTGAGATGTACTATCTACAGATATCTCCATGTCTCTCTGCTGACATGAACTATCTACAGATGTCTCCATGTCTCTCTGCTGACATGAACTATCTACATATGTCTTCCTGCTGACATGAACTATCTACATATGTCTTCCTGCTGACATGAACTATCTACATGTGTATCTCTTCTGCGATGAACTATTTCCTGGTGTCATTCTGCTGACATAAACTTATTACAGATGTGTCTTTGCTTAGGTGAACTTAGGTGTCTTTCTGCTGAGATAAACTATCCACAATTGTCTCCCTGATGACATAGACTATCTACAGGTGTCTCTGCTGAGATGATGATCATTCTACAGGTGTCTCTCTGCTGAAATAGATTGTCAACAGGTGTCTCTCTGCTGAGATAAACTATCTACAGATGTCTTTGATTAGATGGGCTATCTACATGTGTATCTCTTCTGAGATGAACTATTTACACACGTCTTTTTGCTGAGATGACCTATTTACAGCTATCTTTTTGCTGAGATGACCTATTTACAGGTGTCTTTTTGCTGAGATGACCTATTTACAGGTGTCATTTTGGTGAGATGACCTATTTACAGGTGTCTCTCTGCTGAGATGACCTATTTACATGTGTCTCTCTGCTGAGATAAACTATCTACAGATGTCTCTGCTGAGAGAAGTATCTACAGATGTATCTTTGGTGAGATGATCTATCTACATGTGTCTCTCTGTTGAGATGACCTATGTTCAGGTGTCTCTCTGCTGAGATTACTTATTTACAGATGTCTCTCTGCTGAGATGACCTATTTACAGGTGTCTCTCTGCTGATATGACCTATTTACAGGTGTCTCTCTGCTGAGATGACCTATTTACAGGTGTATCTCTTCTGAGATGAGCTATTTACAGATGTCTCTCTGCTGAGATGACCTATTTAGAGGTGTCTCTCTTCCGAGATTTACTATCTACAGATGTCTCCATTTCTCTCTGCTGATATGAACTATCTACAGATGTCTTCCTGCTGACATGAACTATCTACAGATGTCTCTTTTCTGAGATGGACTATCTACATGTGTATCTCTTCTGCGAAGAACTATTTCCTGGTGTCATTCTGCTGACATAAATTTATTACAGATGTGTCTTTGCTTAGGTGAACTATCTACAGGTGTCTTTCTGTCGAGATAAACTATCCACAGTTGTCTCCCTGATGACATAGACTATCTACAGGTGTCTCTGCTGAGATGATGATCATTCTACAGGTGTCTCTCTGCTAAAATAGATTGTCAACAGGTGTCTCTCTGCTGATATAAAATATCTACAGATGTCTTTGATTAGATGGACTATCTACGTGTGTATCTCTTCTGATATGAACTATTTAAAGTTGTGTCTCTGCTGAGATGATCTATCTACAGGTGTCTTTTTGCTGAGATGACCGATTTACCGCCGTCTTTTTGCTGAGATGACCTATTTACAGGTGTCTTTTTGCTTAGATGACCTATTTACAGGTGTCTTTTTGCTGAGATGACCTATTTAAAGGTGTCTTTTTGCTGAGATGACCTATTTACAGGTGTTTTTTTGCTGAGATGACCTATTTATAGGTGTCTCTCTGCTGAGATGACCTTTTTACAGGTGTCTCTCTGCTGAGATAAACTATCTATAGATGTCTCTGCTGAGAGGAACTATCTACAGATGTCTCTCTGCTGAGATGACCTATTTACAGGTGTCTCTCTGCTGAGATGACCTATTTACAGATGTGTCTCTGCTGAGATGACCTATTTATAGGTGTCTCTCTGCTGAGATGACTTATTTACATGTGCATCTCTTCTGAGATGAACTATCTACATGTGTCTCTCAGCTGAGATGACCTATTTACAGGCGTCTTTCTGCTGAGATGACCTATTTACAGGTGTCTCTCTGCTGAGATGACCTATTTACAGGTGTCTCTCTGCTGAAATGACCAATTTACAGGTGACCTTCTGCTGAGATGACCTTTTTACAGGTGTCTCTCTGCTGAGATAAACTATCTATAGATGTCTCTGCTGAGAGGAACTATCTACAGATGTCTCTCTGCTGAGATGACCTATTTACAGGTGTCTCTCTGCTGAGATGACCTATTTACAGATGTCTCTCTGCTGAGATGACCTATTTACAAGTGTCTCTCTGCAGAGATGAACTATCTACAGGTGTCTCTCAGCTGATATGACCTATTTACAGGCGTCTCTCTGCTAAGATGACCTATTTACAGGTGTCTCTCTGCTGAAATGACCAATTTACAGGTGACCTTCTGCTGAGATGACCTTTTTACAGGTGTCTCTCTGCTGAGATAAACTATCTATAGATATCTCTGCTGAGAGGAACTATCTACAGACGTCTCTTTGCTGAAATGACCTATTTACAGGTGTGTCTCTGCTGAGATAAACTATCTACAGATGTCTCTTTGCTGAAATGACCTATTTACAGGTGTGTCTCTGCTGAGATAAACTATCTATAGATGTCTCTGCTGAGAGGAACTATCTACATATGTCTCTCTGCTGAGATGACCTATTTACAGGTGTCTCTCTGCTGAGATGACCTATTTACAGATGTCTCTCTGCTGAATTAAACTATCTATAGATGTCTCTGCTGAGAGGAACTATCTACAGATGTCTCTCTGAAGAGATGACCTATTTACAGGTGTCTCTCTGCTGAGATGACCTATTTACAGATGTCTCTCTGCTGAGATGACCTATTTACAGGTGTCTCTCTGCAGAGATGAACTATCTACAGGTGTCTCTCAGCTGATATGACCTATTTACAGGTGTCTCTCTGCTGAGATGACCTATTTACAGGTGTCTCTCTGCTGAGATGACCTATTTACAGATGTGTCTCTGCTGAGATGACCTATTTATAGGTGTCTCTCTGCTGAGATGACTTATTTACATGTGCATCTCTTCTGAGATGAACTATTTACATGTGTTTCTCAGCTGAGATGACCTATTTACAGATGTCTCTCTGCTAAGATGACCTATTTACAGGTGTCTCTCTGCTGAAATGACCAATTTACAGGTGACCTTCTGCTGAGATGACCTTTTTACAGGTGTCTCTCTGCTGAGATAAACTATCTATAGATGTCTCTGCTGAGATGATCTATCTACAGATGTCTCTCTGCTGAGATGACCTATTTACAGGTGTCTCTCTGCTGAGATGACCTATTTACAGATGTCTCGCTGCTGAGATAAACTCTCTATAGATGTCTCTGCTGAGAGGAACTGTCTACAGATGTCTCTCAGCTGATATGACCTATTTACAGGCGTCTCTCTGCTAAGATGACCTATTTACAGGTGTCTCTCTGCTGAAATGACCAATTTACAGGTGACCTTCTGCTGAGATGACCTTTTTACAGGTGTCTCTCTGCTGAGATAAACTATCTATAGATATCTCTGTTGAGAGGAACTATCTACAGATGTCTCTTTGCTGAGATGACCTATTTACAGGTGTCTCTCTGCTGAGATAAACTATCTATAGATGTCTCTGCTGAGAGGAAATATCTACAGATGTCTTTCTGCTGAGATGACCTATTTACAGGTGTCTCTCTGCTGAGATGACCTATTTACAGATGTCTCTCTGCTGAGATGACCTATTTACAGGTGTCTCTCAGTAGAGATGAACTATCTACAGGTGTCTCTCAGCTGATATGACCTATTTACAGGTGTCTCTCTGCTGAGATGACCTATTTACATGTGTATTTCTTCTGGGATAAACTATTTACAGGTGTCTCTCTGCAGAGATGAACTATCTACAGGTGTCTCTCAGCTGATATGACCTATTTACAGGTGTCTCTCTGCTGAGATGACCTATTTACATGTGTATTTCTTCTGAGATAAACTATTTACAGATGTCTCTCTGCTGAGATGACCTATATACAGGTGTCTCTCTGCTAAGATGACCTATTTACAGATGTCTGTCTGCTGAGATAAACTATCTATAGATGTCTCTGCTGAGAGGAACTATCTACAGATGTCTCTCTGCTGAGTTGACCTATTTACAGGTGTCTCTCTGCTGAGATGACCTATTTACAGATGTCTCTCCGCTGAGATGACCTATTTACAGGTGTCTCTCTGCAGAGATGAACTATCTACAGGTGTCTCTCAGCTGATATGACCTATTTACAGGTGTCTCTCTGCTGAGATGACCTATTCACATGTGTATTTCTTCTTGGATAAACTATTTACAGATGTCTCTCTGCTGAGACGATCTATTTACAGGTGTCTCTCTGCTGAGATGACCTATTTACAGGTGTCTCTCTGCTGAGATGACCTATTTACAGATGTCTCTCTGCTGAGATGATCTATCTACAGGTGTCTCTCTGCTGAGATGACCTATTTACAGGTGTCTCTCTGCTGAGATGATCTATTTACAGGTGTCTCTCAGCTGATATGACCTATTTACAGGTGTCACTATGCTGAGATGACCTATTTACAGATGTCTCTCTTCTGAGATGATCTATCTACAGGTGTTTCTCTGCTGAGATGACCTATTTACAGGTGTCTCTCTGCTGAGATGACCTATTTACATGTGCATCTCTTCTGAGATAAACTATTTACAGATGTCTCTCTGCTGAGATGATCCATCTACAGGTGTCTCTCTGCTGTGATGACCTATTTACAAGTGTCTCTCTGCTCAGATGACCTATTTACATGTGCATCTCTTCTGGGATGAACTATTTACAGATGTCTCTCTGCTGAGATTATCTATTTACAGGTGTCTCTCTGCTGAGATGACCTATTTACAGGTGTTTCTCTGCTGAGATGACCTATTTACAGGTGTCTCTCTGCTGAGATGACCTTTTTACATGATCATCTCTTCTGAGATGAACTATTTACAGATGTCTCTCTGCTGAGATGACCTATCTACAGATGTCTCTTTTCTTAGATGGACTATCTACATGTGTATCTCTTCTGCGAAGAACTATTTCCTTGTGTTATTCTGCTGACATAAACTTATTACAGATGTCTCTCTGCTGAGATGACCTATTTACAGGTGTCTCTCTGCAGAGATGAACTATCTACAGGTGTTTCTCTGCTGAGATGACCTATTTACAGGTGTCACTATGCTGAAATGACCTATTTACAGATGTCTCTCTTCTGAGATGATCTATCTACAGGTGTTTCTCTGCTGAGATGACCTATTTACAGGTGTCTCTCTGCTCAGATGACCTATTTACATGTTCATCTCTTCTGAGATGAACTATTTACAGATGTCTCTCTGCTGAGATGATCTATTTACAGGTGTCTCTCTGCAGAGATGAACTATCTACATTTGTCTCTCAGCTGATATGACCTATTTACAGGTGTCTCTCTGCTGAGATGACCTATTTACATGTGCATCTCTTCTGAGATGAACTATTTACAGATGTCTCTCTGCTGAGATTTTCTATCTAATTGTGTCTCTCTGCTGAGATGACCTATTTACAGGTGTCTCTCTGCTGCGATGACCTATTCACATGTGTATCTCTTCTGAGATGAACTATTCAAAGATATCTTTTTGCTGAGATGACCTATTTACAGGTGACTCTCTGCTGAGATGACTTATTTACAGGCGTCTCCCTGCTGAGATGACCTATTTACAGGTGTCTCTCTGCTGAAATGACCAATTTACAGGTGACCTTCTGCTGAGATGACCTATTTACAAGCGTCTATCTACTGAGATGACCTATTTACAGATGTCTCTCTGCTGAGATGATCTATCTACAGGTGTCTCTCTGCTGAGATGACCTATCTACAGGTGTCTCTCTGCAGAGATGATCTATTTACAGGTGTCTCTCAGCTGATATGACCTATTTACAGGTGTCACTATGCTGAGATGACCTATTTACATGATCATCTCTTCTGAGATGAACTATTTACAGATGTCTCTCTGCTGAGATGATCCATCTACAGGTGTCTCTCTGCTGAGATGACCTATTTACAGGTGTCTCTCTGCTGAGATGACCTTTTTACAGGTGTCTCTCTGCTCAGATGACCTATTTACATGTGCATCTCTTCTGAGATGAATTATTTACAGATGTCTCTCTGCTGAGATTATCTATCTAATTGTGTCTCTCTGCTTAGATGACCTATTTACAGGTGACTCTCTGCTGAGATGACCTATTCACATGTGTATCTCTTCTGAGATGAACTATTCAAAGATATCTTTTCGCTGAGATGACCTATTTACATGTGTCTCTCTGCTGAGATGACTTATTTACAGGCGTCTCTCCGCTGAGATGACCTATTTACAGGTGTCTCTCTGCTGAAATGACCAATTTACAGGTGACCTTCTGCTGAGATGACCTATTTACAATCGTCTATCTACTGAGATGACCTATTTACAGGTGTCTCTCTGCTGAGATGACCTATTTACATGTGCATCTCTTTTGAGATGAACTATTTACAGATGTCTCTCTGCTGAGATTATCTATCTAATTGTGTCTCTCTGCTGAGATGACCTATTTACAGGTGTCTCTCTGCTGCGATGACCTATCTACAGGTGTTTCTCTGCTGAGATGACCTATTTACAGGTATCTTTTTGCTGAGATGACCTATTTACAAGCGTCTATCTACTGAGATGACATATTTACAGGTGTCTCTCTGCTCAGATGACCTATTTACATGTGCATCTCTTCTGAGATGAACTATTTACAGATGTCTCTCTGCTGAGATTATCTATCTAATTGTGTCTCTCTGCTGAGATTATCTATCTAATTGTGTCTCTCTGCTGAGATGACCTATTTACAGGTGTCTCTCTGCTGCGATGACCTATTCACATGTGTATCTCTTCTGAGATGAACTATTCAAAGATATCTTTTTGCTGAGATGATCTATTTACATGTGTCTCTCTGCTGAGATGACTTATTTACAGGCGTCTCTCTGCTGAGATGACCTATTTACAGGTGTCTCTCTGCTGAAATGACCAATTTACAGGTGACCTTCTGCTGAGATGACCTATTTACAAGCGTTTATCTACTGAGATGACCTATTTGCAGGCGTCTATCTACTGAGATGACCTATTTACAGGTGTCTATCTACTGAGATGACCTATTTACAGGTGTGTCTGAACTGAGATGACCTATTTACAGGCGTCTATCTACTGAGATGACCTATTTACAGGTGTCTATCTACTGAGATGACCTATTTACAGGTGTCTATCTACCGAGATGACCTATTTACAGGTGTCTCTCTACTGAGATGACCTATTTAAAGGTGTCAATCTACTGAGATGAATTATCTAAAATTGCATATCCGGAACAGGACAACGTGAGAGTTCACGCCTGCAAAACTGTAATGTCAGAAAAATTACTTCTAATCCGATAACGCGAAGTATTGTAACCTTATACAGTGTTCAAAATAATGTCAGTCTTGTGTTCTTACCTTAATTAAAATATTTAGGAACGACACGATTAATATACGAAGTAGAACATAACCATTCTTATCACATTAATTTAAAATCGTTGATTTTTTTTCGTGTCAAAATATCCACTATTTGATATAAATAATAAAAAAAAAATCATATTTAGCGGATTTTATCTACTGATTGTTACAACCCACTTTGAAAAAATAACGCACTTTAAAAAAAATACCTCAAAGTGAATGAAATATGGTACAGGTTCAACGGACATTGACAAATTATTTGAAATTTTCATTAATTGTTTGTAAAATGTTTATCATCATATCATTGTTTAGAAATTGAAATCGCTGTGATAAAAGAATATTGGAATTCCGTATTAACTTTACCTCAGAAGTATTCAAACATCAAACTGGTAATTTAAAATGACGTAATGAGATAAATGTTGAATAAACTAACGTATTCCAACATCTGAATACCAATTATTGCATTTCGAATTGTTTTGGGATCATCTTTTCTTCCATACGTGACAGGATTACCTCGTGGTTGCTAGGGAAAAGATAGCTCAGTCGTTTATCGGGCCCACAAGCGCTAGACAATGACGTGACGTCATCAATACATGTGGTGTCTATTGTCGGCGACGTCATTAGTTTTGACGCAATGCGACTTTCCTATGATGGCGGCGCTTTGGAAATGTTTCTAAAAACTGCATTTTCACAATTTTTCGTGAAAGTATGGGAGAAAAAGAATCAAACATAAGTCTGTCAAGTGGACAGGGAAATCTTAACCCTCGTGAAAGATATTGGCCGCCAACCCTCGGCAAGCCTCGGGTTGACCAGCCAGAATCTTTCACTCGGGTTGAGATATCCCAGTCCTCTTGACAGACTCATGTAATATTCTATTAACCCTATACCAGGTGTCCGTTGTGGAATCCTCGCCTCGGGGACACGGGGACACCCAATCGTTTAATCTTCACAGCGTTATTCCCAAGAATACATAGAACATATAGGATATTACCGGTCAAAATAAATATATGAATTGTCCTTACGCAATAGGTAATAATGGTATTAGTCTGTGGTGTAATGATAGTATATGTTATTTTGATGATTACCAGAATTGCTTTCTATGCTGTAATATAGGGTAATTAATCAGCTAATATCATATAGGTCCTGTCATTAAGACAAGGTCAGTGATATTACCAAGGCCGTAGGCCGAGGCCCAATGTAAGAGACCGAGGCCTAATAACAGCGTCAATCTGGAAGTAGCTGATTAATGATTCTTTAATTAATTAACTACTTTCATCATCAATCACAATATAACATTTATAAAATACAAATGACAATATGAATAGATTGAACAAAGGTTTAATCAAATTGAAGATATGTTGATTTCTTGAGACTTGACATTCGGACATTGAATGACCAATTTTTTCATGCTAAGACACCACATCAATGTCTACCAGGACTACCCTTACTGCAGCTTCACACCTGTTAAACGTGACCAGGTGTTTATCAGCATGACGACGACTTGTAACGTTAGTTTATGACGTTGTCAGCATGTAAGCTCATACATTACAGTAGGTCTTCTGAAATGTATGACCGATAGTTCAGTTTCAATGTTCGGCCTTGAGTTGAACTTTACGTTTAGTGTTACACTACCTGGTTAAATCAACACTATTGTAGAAATATTACGGCATTCCTACCGTGACATGTCCTTATGTCTGTCTGTTGTCAATGAGGAGTCATCAAACTATGTTATTCGGAACATCCGACTTATTATACTGTAGTCACAATGATAAGTATTGGCAAGTTCCGAATGTTGTTGCTTGCGTTAGATTGGCGCGCTTTCAATATTGGCACTGGTTAGCTATGTTGTTGATATGACGGGTTTCTCATATTGTTACCAATATGAAAGTAGATAATTAATAATATTGACTACAGTCTGAATATACATTTTAAATAGCAAAGAATCTTTATTAAATGCAAAGTATTAACGCAACACGTCTGAATACTATCTGGCTACAACGGTAATTTGTCATGTCCATTATTTTTCCTTTATAAACGTATACCTCATGTAGCAGTAGCATAGCACGTTATTTGATCTGTTACTATAGACTAAGAGAAAGACCAATAACTATAAGACCTTATGCATTAACAGTTGATAGAAGACAATTAGAATTTATGGACAACGCATTCAGTGTTGTAACAGTATATTTTGTCAAAAGCGGCTTTGTCTAATCTAGATATCTATATAGTTCTATTTCACGTAATATAATTTTCCTTTTTCGTTTAGGTTAATCACAACTTGAATAATCCATAAACCTGACTATACCGGCCATATGTAATAGTCCAGTTGATATTCGGTTCAGACCAGTCACACAGTCTATAACTTGCAATAGTTACGTCACCACATGGATTTATTCACAAAATACCAATATAACATATAAGTGTGTGTATTGAACAATACCACATTATACTATTACTCTTCTAAAACGTATGATCGTGCTTGCCCGTGGTTATCAAACTGTTAGTTTTTAGTGACTTCTGAAACCGACGAGGACACCTATTGGACGGCACCAGTGTCAAACAGCGCTTCATCGCCGTTCGCAGATCAAACGAAACTTTTTAGCGCAATTTCGGGATCGTACAAAGTCAGAGTGCACAGCAAAGCATTCATTACTGTTTCCTGTCATGATGTATTCAGCATTCATGTTAACTGCGGTTCTGTCAGAGTAGACCCAGTTTTGTCCAACCTTCTTCCCATCAAAAATATAATGTTCATAAGTTTCCAACAATGAGTTGACGCTGTTAAACTTCTCTGTGGTATTTATTTTCATCAGTTCTGAACCCTCTGACCGACAATAAGCTTCTGCTTCACTCCTGTTAAAAAACAATTCCACAGGCTTAAATACAATACCGACCGAAGTATCGTTAATGTAATTCTCTATGCATCGCAGACTTGGAGTTGTCCATGTCAGGTTATCCTGGCAGATACTGGTTGTTGATGTTCCTTCAAGGGCAAAATACCCTTCGTCACAAGTGTAATGAGCTGTAGGTCCCACCATTAAACTGTCGTAAGAGCGGATAGACTGTTGAATTTCGGGTGGTTCACCGCAATACCTACAATCACAGTGCGCATTTCCGCTAGATAGATTAATACATGTACAACCTGCACCACATTGTACATTTACACAAGGCCCACTTCCAGGCGTCTGGATCTCGGAACGGAATTTCACAATAACAGTTTTGCTTCCTTCGATGAGATGATTCGAGCTATTCAAACCACCAATATAGCATGTTACAAAACTTATGTTATATGCTATCATGTTACATGATGTGGGCAAGAGACATTTTTGTTCACACTGTTGAAGGCCCATTGGATGAAACGCTGTCAGATTTTGCACGTCAACGGACTGTTGGTTTTCGAGAATTTCGCAGAGTTCTGAAAGAATTTCTGTCAAATATAAAACCAGAATAACCAACTTAATTATAACGACATAAGATATCGCCATCATATTAGTATGTCTTTCTATGCACTATGTAGATACGTGTCTGTCTCTCCTTACATCATATATGATAATGTCTACATCCAACCACCAGGCGTTATTCTTCGGGGAAACAAGTGGAACCAGGAGTCTCGCACTAAGTATATTTGTTACGCAAAACTGAAGGTTTCCAGTTGTCTGATATCCTTTATATAATATCATAGCTGAAGAATTGAATAATAAATATTTAATTGATTATTCGTTTGAATGCCTTAGCATCGATTTGAGTTGAATGTTCGCCTCTGTGAGGAAGGCATTGGGATGTGTCTGCTGGTTGTGGTACGCCATTTTCTATGAAATAGTAATGTTTAAACAAACATATTAATATGCTATTTTTATGTTAATGTTTGTATATAGGAATGTTATATATGCTTTCCAAAGAAACATTCCGGTTGTAGTTAGCGTAATTTTGAAACAAGTTCAACACTCCTGTCTGACAGATCACATCGCTTATCGCCCTGATATCACCAGGTTGCGGTAGACTTGTGACGTCATCTGAGCCGAGCAAGAGGCGGATAGTTCAATCCTGCCCTTTTTGCGATATTTGCGATTATGAATACTTCTGTCGCATTACACGCAATTTTGTTAAATTGAGAATTAGGAATGTATCCGTATATAATTGTACTCTACATTGTATAAGATATCCTGAAATAATGAAAAAAATCTTCGGCACTGGACCCCTGCTGTTAAATTGAGCAACCGGCTCACACATTTTCTGCAATGCTAGTACTGCGCAGCAATATTTGTATTTGAAGCGACATCAGAATGTTTTACGACAAAATTCAAGTCAGTAATTCTTGTACATAAAAACAATATTTCAAAGTCGTTGTTTTTAATCATAACAACGCACAGAAATTGAAGCTTTTTTCTGAACTATATTTTGTGTTTCCTTGGAGACGAGAAAACCTGACTCGCGGCTGCTCAGTGGCTGTACATACATGTACAATAACAGGTACAATGTTACAAATTTGTATAATAATGTTATACCGAATACATAAAATTTGACTTTTTCCACAGCGGGAATTTTAAATTGGTTAATATAATTCACTTCATTTACACGAGATAAACTTTCTACATCAGTCAATGCAAGCAACAAAATTGACAATCAATCCTTAAATACAGCACATTGTAAACCGATTATTTTCTGCATGGAATTTATCTTTCGCATTTTTCGAAATGAAAGTAAAATATACTAAAGTATTTATATTTAGTACTTTATGAAAGTTTTCATTCGTAGTTTTTCAAATGTTCTAATATTTATTACGAAATTGTTGTGAAATTTATATCGACGTGAAAAGAAAGTCGGTATACCGTACAGTGTATAGCTATCAGTATCCCAGAAAGTCGGTATACCATACGGTGTACAGTCATCGGTATCTCAGAATGTCGGTATACCGTACGGTGTATATTTATATATCGGTATCTCAGAAAGTCGGTAAACCGTATGGTGTATAGTTATCGGTATCTCAGAAAGTCGGTATACCGTACAATGTATATTAATCGGTATCTCAGAAAGTCGGTATACCGTACGGTGTATAGTTATCGGTATCTCAGAAAGTCGGTATACCGTACGGTGTACAGTTATCGGTATCTCAGTAAGTCGGTATACCGTACGGTGTACAGTTATCGGTATCTCAGAAAGTCGGTATACCGTACGGTGTATAGTTATCGATATCTCAGAAAGACGGTATACCGTATAATGTATAGTTATCGGTATCTCAGAAAGTCGGTAAACCGTACAATGTATAGTTATCGGTATCTCAGAAAGTTGGTATACCGTACGGTGTATAGTTATCGGTATCTCAGAAAGTCGGTAAACCATACGGTAAATAGTTATCGGTATTTAGAAAGTAAGAAAAAGTAATGAAACAAGTTGAGTTTGAAATCATAATATCTTAAGAGATTATTTATCAATGTAATATGTAAAAAACAATTACAAAGAGTCAAAGATACAATTCTTTTATCGTTTTATATGTCCACTGTTCAAGATTTCACGAGGTAAAACGAGTTAGAGATACAAGTCCTTTATCATTTTACAATTGTTTTATCTGATTTGCAATAACTACATTGCCATGTACGTATTTAAAGGGATAGATACTTGATATATGCAGGTTGAAACAGTTCCAATATACATTCTGACCCCAATTTTAATTATTTCAAAAAGCGTTTCATATGGTATAAATCAACTTAGTTTGAGATTTTTTTTTCTGAGCTGCGTTGAACCTGCATCGTATTTAACGCACATTGAAATACGTTTTGTCAAAATGCGATATCATTTTCCTAGTGAGTTGTAACATTGCTTAAATCTTTTCTATATTTAGTTTTACATAATTGCAATGGGTACAAAACAAACGACACACGGAAACCGACATACCAAACCAATTTTCGTACCGTCTGACCTTAAATGACTTAAGATTTCACTGTATGCTTAACACAGACTTCAGCGGTATAGGAAAACTGCAGACCGACATTTTTTGCGTGCGATTTACTTTCGCGAATTTCGCGATCCAAGTAAATTTGCGAAAGTTTATTTCCGCAAACTCTTATCTGTATGATATTTATTGATAGGAATTTCCATTCAATTTCTCAATTCTAGAACAACTGTAATCTTCACGAACTTAATTTGTTGTGAAAATCGCGAAATTGAATAGTCGCTAAAGAAAGTGGGTATATGTACAGTTTGTATACGTTAACGATCTCAATTTGCTGAATACTTAAATAAAACAGTATTTCTCTAGGCGCATGAATGCCGTGTCGTAAATTTCAATGTTGTGTATATTCATCAGGATATTTAGCTATTATTTGTCTTGACACTAAAATATTTCAGTTTCTTACCATGCGCCGAGTCCTACACATGATACTCTATACCAAAATAATATTTGATATGGCTAGGGTAACGATATCCGTGCATCTTAAAACGTTGGTTACTAGATAAACAAATACACAAAAGCAGAAATAAATATCTATAATTGTTGACATGAAACTTAAAGAAAACAATTTCAAATCAAAATAATATTTGATATGGCTATATGGATATACCAGTGCATCTTGATGCGTTGGTCACTAGGTAAACAAGTACACAAACGCAGAAATAATTTTCTCCCATACTTCACGGGGATATCCCGCGGTTGCTAGGGAAAAGATAACTCTATCTTACACAGAGGGGTGTAAGACAGCTCACACGCGCTAGACAATAACGTGACGTCATCAATACATGCGGCGTAACCGCGGCGTGCATTGTAGATGACGTCATCAATGTTGACGCATAACGACGTTGCTGCATAATGGCGCAACGAAAAGGCTGGAAACAAACAGGAATTTCGTGTTTTTTCTACAAAGTATGGGAGAAAAAGAATCAAACATGGGTCTATCAAGTGGACAGGGATATCTCAACCCTCGTGAAAGATATTGACGTCAACCCTCGGCAAGCCTCGTGTTGACCAGCCAAAATCTTTCACTCGGGTTGAGATATCCCTGTCCACTTGACAGACCCATGTAAGATTTTATTAATCTATAATTGTTGACGTGCAACTTAAAGAAAACAATTTAAAATCAATTAACGCCGTAGACAAGGATAAGAGTACAAGTACTACCTATACAAGTACTGATAGAGTCGAAATCAAAAATGCAATAGTAGGAATCATTTATTGATCATGTAGCAGATATTTTTCTCCCCAGGGTAAATGGCACGGGTTCTGTTTGTTTTGATGTGTTAATATTCCGTCAAAAATCTCACATTTATAATATTAACAATTTATGTAAATGTGAGTAGTTATATAGTAGACAAATCACGTCTGTACGATAAACAACATAATTGAAAAGGTCATTTGAGGACATGCAATACACTAGGTGATTTTTCCGATTCTTTGGACTGATGTACCATTTTCTTGTTTGTAGTATCCACAATCCTTGCTATTTTTCTTTCATAGGAATGCAATATATTGTCTAAAAACACCCACAATAAAAAAAAGAAACAAAAACCCACATACACATACACACAAAATACGAAGGCGAGTCAATACGTAAAAAGTCTATTCCTCTGTTGATTGACCGAGACGGTCCTGGTTATCACGCCTTTTATCAATACATGTTTTACACCTTAGTACACGTGTGATATGTTATTATGTAATAATAAATTGAATGTCAGGGGACTTGTGACGCAAAGCCGAGTTCTTCATTTAAAGTTATGAATATAGCTAAGAACTTGTATTAGAAAAAAAGCAAGAGAATACATGATAAGTCACTTTCCAACCTGATCAAATCACAGATCCGTAATACTACTCGTTCAATAGAGGATCTGACATCTGATAAAAGTTCTTAGTTATACTAACTTGTAATTTACGTCGATTGGTTAAACAAAAGCTTTCAGATATTAGATATATATACAATATATATATATATATATATATATTAGATACATATATGTAATAGCTTTTAGATATTAGATATATATATATGTGTATTGTGACGTCATTAATTTGTTCTTTGAAAAATAAACATTTCTATTCCTACAGAGACATCATGAAATGGTGAATGTACAAGAGGAAAGTCGTTGACTTTTATTTTTATAAATTCAACTCTACATGGACACGTACTTTTTTCTTGGTTTACATCGGTATGTATATCGTTACTGATTTTGTCCTTAATTTTAAGCATCACTTCAAACGCTTTTACTGGTCAGCCGCATGCTTAAAGACAATACCGACCGATGTATCGTTGATGTAATTCCCGATACATCTCAGACTTGGAGTCCATTTCAGGTTATCCTGGCAGATACTGGTTGCTGTGGTTCCCCTCAAGGCAAAATACCCTTCGCTACAAGTGAATTGAGCTGTAGATCCCACCATTATTCTGTCGAAAGAGAGGAACGTAATTTCAGAATAAAAGTTTTGCTTCCTTCGATGAGTTGATTCGAGCTATCCAAACCACCAATATAACATGTGACAAAACTAATGCTATATGCTATCATGTTACATGATGTGGACAAGAAACATTTTCGTTCACACCGCTTAATATTTTTCACGTCAACTGACAGTTGGATTTCACAGAGTTCTGAAAGCATTTCTGTCTCTCGTGAGATTATCAATCTACAGGTGATGTAAACTATTTAAAATGTCTCTCTCTGCTGAGACATACTATTTACAGTTGTCTCTTTGCTGAGATGATGAACAATATACAGGTGTCTCTCTGCTGAAATGAACTATTAACAGGTGTCCCTCTACTGAGATGAAGTATCTAAAAGTGTCTGTCTGAAAAAGGACAGCGTGAGTGTCTACTCTTGCAAAATTTTAATATCAGCAAAATTACCTCTTATCCGATAATTCAAAGTATTAAAACCTAATACTGTGTTCAAGATAATGTCAGTCTTGTGTTCTAAAACATTTAGAAACGACACGATTAATGTACAAAGTATAACATAACCATAGTCCACTATTGGGTATGAGAAAATAAAAAATAAAAATCTCATTTTAGCGGTTTAATCTAAGGGTTGTTACCACCCAATTGGAAAAAATAATGCACATTAAAAATATTTCAAAGTGAGTGAGATATGGTACACGTCTAACGGACGTTGAAAAATTATTTGAAATTTTCATTCGATGTTTTTAAAATCTATGAATGTTTTTCATCGTATCATTGCTTTGAGACGGAAATCGCTGTGAAAAATAAGATTGGAATTGCTATAGTTATGGAATCATCTTAAGCTATACCAGCTTTCCGTTGTGGAATCTTCGCCTCGCAGACCCCCAAGCGTTTAAACTTTACAGTGGTATCCCCAAGTAGACATAGAAAATATAGGACATTACCGGTCAAAATAAATATATAAATTGTCCTTACGCAGTAGCTAATAACCGTATTGGTTTGTGGTGTATTGAGTATATGTATTATGACAATTAGTATTGCTTTCTATGCTGTAATATAGGGTTATTAATCAGCTAATTTCATATTATTGGTTTTGTTATTAAGACAGAGGCCGTAGACAGAGGGCCAAAGTAACAGACCGAGGGCTAATAACAGCGGCAATGTGGAAGTAGCTGATTAATGGTACTTTAATTAATGAACTACTTTCACCATCAATCGTAGTCTGACATTCATAAAATACAAAGAACAAATTGAATATATTGAACAAAGTTTTAATCAAATTGAAGACACGTTGATTTCTTGAGACATGACATTCGGACATTGAATGACCAACTTTTTTCTGATAAGACACCACATGAATGTCTACCAGGACTTCCCTTACTGCAGCTTCACACCTGTTAAACGTGACCAGGTGTTTATCAGCATGACGACGAGTTGTAACGTTAGTTTTTGACGGTGTCAGCATGTAAGCTTATACAGTACAGTAGGTTTACTGAAATGCCCGCATTTGTATTACCAATGCTTCAATTTCAATTTTCGGTGATGAGTTGAACGATATGTTTAAGGTTGTAATATCTGGTTAAATCAACACGAGTGACATGTCCTTGTGTCTGTCTGTTGTCAATAAGGTGTCATCAAACTATGTTAATTGGAACATCCGACGTACTATACTGTTGTCACAATGATAAGTCCTGAAATGTTCCGAATGCCGTTGCGTACGTTCGATAGGCGCTCTTTAAATATAGGCCCAGTTTATCTCGTATTGGCTAGGTTTTACTATTGATATGACAGTTTTCTCATATTGTTACCAATATGAAAATAGATAATTAATAACGCTGATTACAGTCTGAATATGAATTTTTAAAATGAAAATATTTTATTAAATGCCAAAGTTTAACGCAATGCAACACGTTTAATTAAACACCACCCGGTTACAGAGGTCATTTGTCATGTTCCTTGTGTGGTCTTTATAGACAGGTTTAGCCTCATGTAGCAGTAGTATATTTCGTTATTTGATCTGTTATTTTAGCCTAAGAGAAAGATCAATAATTTTCAGACCATATGCATGAAATGTTGATAGAAGAAAATTAGAATTAATGGACAGCACATTCAATTTTGTTGCAGTATATTTTGTTAAAACCGGCCCTTGTCTAATTCAAATATATGTGTATTCCTATGTCATGTAATATCATTTTCCTTTTCCCTTTATAATAATCACAACCTGTATAATCCAGAAACCTGACTGTAGCGGTCATATGAAATAGTCCAGTTGATATTCGGTTCAGACCAGTTACACTGTGTATAACTTACAAAAGTTACGTCACCACATGGAATTATTCACAAAATACCAATATCACTTAGAAGTGTGCGTATTGAACAATACCAAATCATAATTTTCGTCTTCTAAAGAATTCACATCGTGTTTCCCTGTGGTTATCAACCTGTTAGTTTTTGAATGACTTCTGAAACGGACGAGGACACACATTGGACAGCACGAGTGTCATGCAGGTCTTTATCGCCTTTCGCAGATCAAACGCCACTTTTTGGTACAATCATTGGTCCGTAAAAAGCCATTGTACACAGTAAGGCATCCCTTATCGTTATTTGTTTTTATGTATTCAGCATCCATGTTAACTGCGGTTCCGTCAGAGTAGACAAATACTTGTCCAACCTTCTTCCCCTCAACAATATAACGTGTATCAGTATCAACCATTTGGTTGACGCTGTTAATTTTCTCTGTGGTGTTTATTTTCATCAGTTCTGAACCCTCTGACCGACAATAAGCTGCCGCTTCACTCCCGTTAATAGAAAATTCCACAGGCTTAAATATAATGCCGACGGATGTATCGTTAATGTAGTTTCCGATACATCTCAGACTTGGAGTTGTCCATGTGAGGTTAGCCTTGCAGATACTGGTTGTTGATGTTCCTTCAAGGGCAAAATACCCTTCGTTACAAGTGTAATGAGCTGTAGATCCCACCATTAAACTGTCGTAAGAATGGATAGACTGTTGAATTTCGGGTGGTTCACCGCAATACATACAATCACAGTGGACATTTCTACTAGATAGATTAATACATGTACAACCTGCACCACACTGTACATTTACACATGGACCACTTCCAGTCGTCTGGAACTCGGAACGGAATTTCACAATAACAGTTTTGCTTCCTTCGATGAGATGATTCGAGCTATTCAAACCACCAATATAGCATGTTACAAAACTTATGCTATAGGCTATCATGTTACATGATGTGGACAAGAGACATTTTTGTTCACACTGTTGAAGACCCATCGGATGAAACGCCGTCAGATTTTCCACGTCAACGGACTGTTGGTTTTCGAAAATTTTGCAGAGTTCTGAAAGAATTTCTTTCAAATATAAAATCAGAATAACAAACTTGATTATAACGATATAAGAAATCGGCATCATGTTAGTATGTCTTTCAATGCACTATGTCGATACTTGTCCATCTCTCCTTATTTCACAAATGATAATGTCTTCATCCGATCACCAGGCGTCACTCTTCGGGGACACAAGTGGAACCAGGAGTCTCCAACTATATATATTTGTTACGCAAAACTGAGGGTTTCCAGTTGTCTGGTGTCCTTTATATAATATCATACTTCAATTTAATTGATTATTCGTTTGACATGCCTTCGCATCGATTTGAATTGAATGTTCGCCTCTGTGAGGAAGGCATTGGGATGTGTCTGCTGGTTATGATACGCCATTGTCTATGAAATAATGATGTTAGAACAAATTTCAAATCAATATGTCATTTTGGTGCTAATTTTTTATATTGGGATATTCTATATGCTTTCCAAACAACATTCGGGTTGTAGTTAGTGTGATTTTAATACAGTGTGTATTAAACAAGTACAACACTCCTCTCTGACAGATCACATCGCTTATCGTCCTGATATCACCAGGTGGCGGTAGACTTGTGACGTCATCTGAGCCGAGAAATCGTGACAAGAGGCGGATAATTCAATCCTGCCCTTTTTGCGATATTGGCGATTATGAATACTTCTGTCGCTTTACATGCAGTTTTGTTAAATTGAGAATTAGGAATGCATCCGTATATAATTGTACTCTACATTGTATAAGATACCCTGAAATAATGAAAAAAAAATCGTTTCCCTATTGTAATCGACATATTTTTCGATATGGATTAATGGGAATATTTTATCGAACAATTTCTTAATATTTCGCGAATCAATTTTTCGCAAAAATCAGCGACTATACGGTAATTACTAAATACATACTGCGGTCAAACTTCACTAATTACTAACAAAATCTAAAGTTTACACTCTCTCCGCCTCAACAAAACTAGTAAACTCCGATTACTTACTTTCCAAATGAAGATGCTTGTCACGCGCTGACCTCTGACCGGCGTGAGAACACATTTTGACATTGTTTACATTGAGACCTAGTTTTACGCCACTTCTGTTTTGAATAAACTTTCTGCAATGTAGCCTAGGATAGTAATATCGTTTTATATTTAGTAACACAAGCAGAAAAGCGTGATAAAGCGATATAAAAAATGTCAGTAATATACACTTATCAAATACACGACTTTGATGAAGCACTGACTGACTTATTGGTTCAAGCCCTCGCAAAAATGCTGAGAACATACCGAACGCAGTATGGACATGGTGGCATACATGTACAAACGATATATTCCATATAGATAAGCTCGAATAGTAAACAAACTAGTATCAGTGACATTAGGCCTAACTCCGATTTACAGAAAAGTTATCACATTTCAAGAATAACACCGAAGTCGTCCATTAATTTACGACTAAATTCCACATTTAACGCGATTTAAAAAATAAAGCATCACGGTATCACATACAATAGACAGAGGAGCTGGGTTTCACACTAGGTATAGTTAACAGATATTTAAAGGTCAGCTACAAATAATTACCACACAGAAATACAACATTCAGTTACATTCCACAATATTTGCAATTAATTTTACAAAGGTTTGATTACGTGTAGATGTCAGCTATTCAGTATTTTCACCACAATCGTCAATTTCTTCGGAACTGGACCACTGCTAAATTGAGCAACCGGGTCACACATTTTCTGCACTGCTAGTACTCCGAAGCAATATTAATGATTGAAGCGACATAAGAATGTTTTTATGATAAAATTCAAGTCAGTATTTTTTGTACATAAAAACAATATTTCAAAACCCTTTTTTTAAATTGTAACAACGCACAGAAATTGAAGCTTTTTTTCGGAACTATATTTTGTGTTGCCTTGGAGACGAGAAGAACTGACTGGCGGCTGTTCCGTAGCTGTACATACATGTACGATAACTGAAACAATGTTACAAATTTGTATAATAATGTTACATGTATACCGAATACATAGAATTTGACTTTTTCAACGGCAGGAATTTTAAATTGGTTAACGTAGATCACTTCATTTGCAGGAGAAAAACTTTCTACATCAGTCAATGCAAGCAACAAAATTGACAATCAAAAATCTCAAGTGTCGGTATACCGTACGGTGTATATTTATCGGTACCTCAGAAAGTCGTATACCGTACGATGCATAGTTATCGGTACCTCAGAAAGTCGTATACCGTACAGTGTATAGTTATCGGTATCTCAGAAATCGGTATCTCAGAAAGTCGGTATACCGTACGGTGCATAGTTATCGGTATCTCAGAAAGTCGGTATACCGTACGGTGTATAGTTATCGGTATCTCAGAAAGTCGGTATACCGTACGGTGCATAGTTATCGGTATCTCAGAAAGTCGTATACCGTACGGTGTATAGTTATCGGTATCTCAGAAAGTCGTATACCGTACAATATATAGTTATTATTATCTCAGAAAGTCGGTATACCGTACAGTATATAGTTATCAGTATCTCAGAAAGTCGGTATACCGTACGGTGTATAGTTATCGGTATCTCAGAAAGTCGTATACCGTACGGTGTATAGTTATAGGTATCTCAGAAAGTCGTATACCGTACAATATATAGTTATCGGTATCTCAGAAAGTCGGTATACCGTACAGTATATAGTTATCAGTATCTCAGAAAGTCGTATACCGTACAATGTATAGTTATCGGTATAGAGTCGGTATACCGTAGAGTGTAATATTATTGGTACCTCAGATACATTGAATAGCCGTAAAATAAAGTGAGTATAAGTAAATATATATTAATTATCTCAATTTGCTGAAGACATCAATACTTAAATAAAAACAGTATGTCCCTAGCCGTATTAATGCCGTGTCGTAATTTTCAATATTGTGTATATTCATTAAGATATTTACCGATAATTTGTCTTTGCACTGAAATATTTCAGTTTCTTACCATGCGCCGAGTCATAAATATATATCTATAATTGTTGACAGGGTTTACAGGAAACTAACAAAAGAAAACAATTTGATAATCTGATTAAAATACAGATCCTTATAACCACTCCGTTATATAAAGGATCTGACAATATCCCATAAGAGGTCACGTCCAGATGACCTTTATACCACGTGGTCTTCATATAGGATACATTTTCTACACCTGTCACATCCATTGAAAACGATATTTCGTCCCAGTATACATAAACAATTAGCTTTATTGTGCTCTTTGGGCGAGATGACTACGTGAACCAAAATAATTCTGACAGTTTTTCAAACTATTTCGTTCCTGAAATTCACTGTCAAAATTTTGCAAGCAGCAATTTGATTGGCCATTTCAAAAGATCACCTGGACATGACCCCTAATAGGATTTTCTCAGATCCTCTTATCAAACGTAGTGATAATAAGGATCTGTATTTTAATCAGACTTACAATTTGATAATAATTATGAACGTAGACAAGTAAACAAAAGTTCATGTACTACGTATTGAGATCTAATATAGTCAAAATCAATGATACAATAGTAGGAATCCTTTTTTGATCATGTAGCAGATATTTTTCTCCCTAGGACAAATGGTACGGGTTCTAATTGTTTCATGTGTTAATATTCCAACAAAAATCTGACATTTATAATATTGACAATTCATGTTAAAGGTAGGTTTCGCCCAATGAAATATAAAGACTACGAAATTGAAATTTATCCAATACATAGATATAATCTCCACTACAAATAGAGCGAAGTCAAGCTTTACATAGAACATGACGTATTTTTTTCCAAAACGAGACCGCAGCAACAAACGGACGCGTGCAACAAAAAAGTCAGATGCATTGTGACATGGCAGTGACAGTTTGCCACGGCATGTTTAGTTAAAAATACAACAAATTGAAGTGCGATGAACTGTTTATACATATTGTCGCGGTGTTTGAATTCACTGTGTACATAAAATCTATTATATTAGGTCTTAAAACTACATGCGCTGTGTATTGTCTGAATTTACATGTCCCTGTGTCATGTTATGTCCTGTACATGTAAATCTGTGTGTATGTAAGTTGTTATGATGACGTGTGAGAGGTGAGTGAATGGATTGGTTGAGTGTGTCACATTGACCCTGCATGACCCTGTCCTTGCACGTGCACGCCCACCCTGGTGGAAGCGTGTCCACACATTACATGGAAAATAGGCACCGGACATGTAACACCTATAGCTGGAAGCCTGTGTGCTTTACGGCCACAGTGCTGAAAGGTATGTTTATTTAATATTTAACTAGAAATAAAGTAATTAACTTATTATTCATTATGCAATATAATTAATATACTTAATAGTTTTCTGTTATAACTTCTTTAAATAAATTGTCCATAAACCTTTATAATTTGTATATGTATAACAAAGGATCGCACGTGGTCCGTTAGGTTCAGGTAATGTATAGGGTAAAGTGATTGTAAACTAAATGTAATAACCATGAAATTAAAATAGAATTTACTATAGATATATAATAAATAAATACCTGTATATTATATTTATTACTTTACAGTATAAATATGGCATATTATAGTTGGTACATTTATGTGTCCCTATGTATTGTCAGGTATTGTTCTTTTTATTTCAGGTTATCTGTCTCCGTTTTGCGTATAATAAAACTATCAGCTGTTTACAGTTGTCAGAGTAGTTTATTTACGAAGAGAACAAATACCCATATTATCACTCTCGTGACATTGGCGCCCAACGTATAAGTTCGACGGAGGCAGTGTCCGGCGTGCACCCATTGTTTACCACGTGGGTGATCACGTGATACCAGCTAGTGCACCGGAAAGTATGCTCAAGGGGAGATCACTCCGATTTGATATCTCTACTTTTCAACATGTGCTTCCGGTTTTGATGTCTTCTGTTTACCTGTGATTGTCATCGTCTTTATTTTCGTCTTGTCATTATGGATTCGTGATTATTTCGTTGTCATCATGTTTACTTTGGAGTTCCTGCTGTCGTCGTTGGATTGTAACTGATTGTTATTCTGTGTCGTCCAGTGGAGATCCGTCCAAGTGTTGACATTTATCGTTCGCGTGTTTATCTTTGACTTTATTTTTGTTTTCATTGTCATTTGTATTCACTATTGATATTATTCATTGCGTTTGCTATTGATTTGTTTGATGTCTCATGTTTATTTTCATGATTTAGGCTATTCTCATCGTTAAACTAGCGTGGTAAAAGTAATTTGGATAATTCCGGTTCAATTAATTTTAAACATTATGCTAGTGTAGATTAAATTTAAATCTAGTCTTAAATAATTATACTACTGATAAAACTCTAAATCATATCTAATATAACTATATAAATAGATCAGTAACAACATTATCATAAACATTTTATAACATTTTAGATACATTTGTATATTCATCTAAAATTTAAATCCGTAAAATGTGATAAACTTTTATATTTCTTTACATTTCAAACTATCTTATATTTACATATATTGCATGCTTGCTTCCCAGCTAACAATCCCAACCTACTAACACTGCACACATTGCACTGCACTGTAGCGGAAGTTGAGAATTGTGTCAGAAGTTCAAGAGCTGAGTGAAACTGCGGCTGAAGATGGGTTTGTAAATGTTGTATTTGTCCTTGGTGTTTTATGTCAGCGCATTGTATTGTATATAAGTAATCCACACCTCTACATATTCTGTATAATCTAGCTTTGAATACTTATGATAGAGGTTATTGAGAGTTCCTCCTCCACTACTAGCTCTGACAGCTCAGATAATGATGGGAGTCAAACACCCAGAAACGTTATTCCTGTTAGAAGACCCATATACGCACTGTTGCTGAGTCGCGACGGCCAGTGCAACCACATATCGTTGGTATGGGGAATTCTCCGAAACAGGGTAACAGGGGTGTGTGTCGAAACTAATGCTGCAGGCGGTGTTGGTCAGACACAAGACTCAGTTCCAGCTGTAAGGTCCAAATGAGCTTGTAAACTCCTGTTATATGGAGAATGACTCATTGAAACCTTAGCACCATTCAATTCTGGGTCTGCGGTCTACGTTCAGACATCTAGAGCAGTGGGAGAATGTCATAGTGAGCAAAGACTACTCCTGATTGTGAAAATCATATTTAATCTCCACAGCTACTAATGTGTATTACCTTATGGTTTACCATTTATTAAGTAGAATTGTAGCATAATTGCAACTTACGTTCAATTATAATAAATGTTTAGATTATATTCACATCAGAAGTGCTTTGTTTCACTTGGCAGAGGAGAAATTCTTATTAGGCTAATTAGGTATATATTGCCTTGGGACACTGGCCAGGGTGATTAATTTTGTAGTTTTAAGTTAAAATAAAAGTAGTTAAAATATTTTTCAAACTGTTAAGAGTATTGTTCAATGAGCAGTTATCTTATAGTCCTTGTAGGTAGGGATCGCCCCAATCACTTGGATACTGCGCTGCTCATTGAGTTTCTTATCAATATTTTTACTGTAAATGTTTAACTTCGTCGTAATTTAAATGCCAGGAGTCATTTTCCTTTGCAGGGGAGAATGTCGCGGTGTTTGAATTCACTGTGTACATAAAATCTATTATATTAGGTCTTAAAACTACATGCGCTGTGTATTGTCTGAATTTACATGTCCCTGTGTCATGTTATGTCCTGTACATGTAAATCTGTGTGTATGTAAGTTGTTATGATGACGTGTGAGAGGTGAGTGAATGGATTGGTTGAGTGTGTCACATTGACCCTGCATGACCCTGTCCTTGCACGTGCACGCCCACCCTGGTGGAAGCGTGTCCACACATTACATGGAAAATAGGCACCGGACATGTAACACCTATAGCTGGAAGCCTGTGTGCTTTACGGCCACAGTGCTGAAAGGTATGTTTATTTAATATTTAACTAGAAATAAAGTAATTAACTTATTATTCATTATGCAATATAATTAATATACTTAATAGTTTTCTGTTATAACTTCTTTAAATAAATTGTCCATAAACCTTTATAATTTGTATATGTATAACAAAGGATCGCACGTGGTCCGTTAGGTTCAGGTAATGTATAGGGTAAAGTGATTGTAAACTAAATGTAATAACCATGGAATTAAAATAGAATTTACTATAAATATATAATAAATAAATACCTGTATATTATATTTATTACTTTACAGTATAAATATGGCATATTATAGTTGGTACATTTATGTGTCCCTATGTATTGTCAGGTATTGTTCTTTTTATTTCAGGTTATCTGTCTCCGTTTTGCGTATAATAAAACTATCAGCTGTTTACAGTTGTCAGAGTAGTTTATTTACGAAGAGAACAAATACCCATATTATCACTCTCGTGACAATATCATATAATCTTAAACATTTCATGTTACTTACATACGCTCGCTAGCTTTGTACACCAAACATACATGTAGTTAGTCTGCGGCTGTATGTGCGCTGGCATATGTCTTGAAATTTAACTCACCACGTGCAACGCCGTTACACGAGTCCCAACAGATCCGAGCAAGTTCCGCTTGGGATGTGGCTTCCGTTTCTTCTATTGCTACATGCAATCTCTGAATTTAAATCCCTATAGATATCCTAGGGTGCTACCGATTTCATTATAATTTTCTCTACTTTGTTTCGATTCAGATATATATTTTTTTATCTCACACACTTTCGTTCAGCCATTTTGTTTACTTTTAGTGCGTAACAATGCGCATGCGCCAAACTTCGACAACACAATGCATCGCAGCTTCATTTGCATACTATTTTGTCTGACGGACACCGTAATAAATCAAGGATTTCCTTCAATTTTGTATTCAAGACACATTTGTCCAATCTCAGACATATAAAGAAATTAAATTGAGGTATTTTAAAAATATTTTTTCATCTTTTCTTCCGTTATTGGAATTTACAAAAAAAATATTTATTTGGTTGGGCGAAACCTACCTTTAATGTGAGTATTTATATAGTATACAGTCAAGATACATGACATGACATGACGTCATAATATATTAAGTAGCTAGAACGCCTTGAAGATGCCCAGGAGACTAAAAACATCAGCGAAGGTTTTTTTCTTGAAGAAATATATATATGTATATATATCGTTCCTGATTTTGTCATTAATTCTTTTTTGTAATTATGAGATACCAATCCATATATATGTATTTTAATTATGTATAAAAGCTTAGAAAATGGGTCGTGTGAACAACAACTATTGCATTTCGAATTATCATGAATTTGAAATTTAAAATCATTTTCTTTTTGCCTGTAAAGTAGGTATTGCTTAATCGCCAAATCTTACTGTACCGGCGTAATAAAATGGGTTCTATGATATCGGTTAAGACAAGTGATGAATATAATTTACAATAGTTAAAACAACATGGATTGTAATTCACAAATACCGAGACAACTTTAAAACGATGGATTGGACGATTGTCCTTTAAGATGGTGTTGTATATGATAATCTTATTAACATTGTCTAGGTCTATCGCCTTTTGTTTCGTCATTGTATATTAGGAAAAAGGTTTTAAAGCTGTTAAAACTTTTGCATGATCCTTTTGTCTTTTGCATTTAGAATGAAATATGTTAAAGCGTAAGCGTAGATGGTGTTGTCCTTTGGTTATCAAATTTTCTAATGACGAATGTCTTATGAAACGGAAGTGGACTCGAAAAAAATATAGACCACGAGAGTCATTTGGTTCTCTATCGCCTTTCATAAATTAAACGCCATAGTTACAGGGGCGCAAAGCGCTCGAAGGCACCACACAGGCAGTCATAAGTGTTTCTGTTTATGACGTATTTGGTATTCATATTAATTTCGGTTCTGTTAGAGTAGACCCAGACTTTTACCATCAATAATACATTTTATAAGTATTCCCCACGACAGAGTTGACTCTGTTAAACTTATCTCTGGTATTTATCTGCATCTGTTCTGAACCTTCTGACCTACAATAAGCTGCCGCCTCAGGCGCTTTAACTGGCCAGCCCACAGGCTTAAATACAATGCAGACCGAGGTATCGTTAAGATAATTCCGAAACATCGCAGTTTGCAGTTGTCCATTTCAGGTTATCCTGGTAGATACTGGTATTTTATGTTCCTTCAAGGGCACAATATCCTTCGGTACAAGTGTATTGAACTGTAGATCCCACCATTTAACTATCGAAAGAGCGGGCTGAGTTTTAAATCCTGGGTGGTTCATCAGAATTTCACTGTCACAATGGACATCACCGATAACGATATAAGAAATCGCCATCATGTTGGTATGCCTTTCTAGGCACTATGTCGATACTTCTCCGTCTCTCTTTAAATCATATATATGATAATGGCTTCACCACCGGGCGTCAATCGTCGTTTTTGACCTAACTTACTGATCAGTAATTTGTGGAAGAACGCTATTCTATTTGTCCCTCATACTTTGTCGCCGATTATGTCCTTTGATGTATTGTTTGGTAGTGCGCATGAGGGTTGAATGTTTAAGCTCCAAGACAGGCATCAGTAGATTTATGTATTAATAATAAGGCACGGACTGTATAAAGTACGCATTGCCTATTGATTTCCGATATGCTTATCTGGATTTGGTATTTATGTCTAATGCCATGCTCCACAGATGCCACAAATAATTTAGCAAAACCAGCCACGGTACATTGATTTATAAGGTCATGACATTCCACAAGTGATATTTATTTTGTTATTTTGATTGGCTGACCGATCAGTGAACATCTGAATCACTTGAGGTAGGCAAGGTAAAGGTCGATTAGTTTAAATCTTAAAATTGTAAGAAAAAATCGAATTAGGTATTACTGAAGGAATGATACGTATAGAACGAGTGGCGAAATAAGTCATGACCTGTGTGGCCTTAAATGAATGTAACTTGAACAAACGAGATAACCTTCATTATTCCCCCTTATATAACTCAAGGTCACTCATTTGAACAAATCGGATACCCAATCATCCTAAGATAATATCTTGGTAATTATCTGAAAAAATGTAGTCTAGGTATAATGCGCATGCGCGTGCATGGGTGTGTGTGAGTAGAAAAGTAGTTTTTTCACGGTTGAAAATAAAAGAACTTCCACATAAAGTAACATGTTACAGATCTCGGATCTATTTTATCGACTTTCTTATCTGGTCATTTTATATATGGTTAGGAAATACGATAACTAAATATAGATATTATATAATTATCGTAACCCTCGAAAGACATTTGTGTATAACGAAACAAATAGCTTTGACTAATTAAGTGATAGCTTTTTTTTAAACAATGATTTATTTGTTGGGTTACTATAGGAATTTGAGATGATATATTACATCAGATATTTAGATAGTAATATGCAAATCTCATCTCATTCCAGAAATTTAGTTCTATGGCATTGAAATAATTTACCGTAACATTGAGAACAAATGTCAAATTTATTGTAAATGGGTATATACACTAGGTTAGTAACATCAGCATTCTTTAAAACGCCTATGTGTCCTTGATGATGCGTGCGTTGATTAAATATATATCGCAGTCACAAATCATGATTGTAGAAAATAAAACTGGTCATCAGCATTGTTTTTGTTTATTTCCCAATTGGGATATTGAATATTCACAGCAAATTAGAAGGGAAAAGGTGTCATTAAATATAGAAACGAGAGATGTATCCAATCAAATTCACAGTCAGTAGACTCCTCACCGTTCAGAAGTATTTCTGAGGACAACGCGTATTGTTAATTTTGATTGGCTGACCGATCAGTGAACATCTGAATCATCTGACATTATTGAAGTAATCTAAATCGAAATGAGCACGAAACGTCATTTATGAATTGTATTGGATTTATGAAGCTTGTTTCATGAAGCGTAAAACCTAAAATAAAAGACAAAAGTCTCTTTATGTAGGTTATATAAAGAATATTACAATTGAAGGATCTGAATGAACTATAATCTCGGAATTATAAATGTAATTAAATTAGTTTTACTATTGTCAGAAATGTGTGTACAACGAACCAGTGGCAACAGTGACAGGATTGATACAAGATTTCATCAAAAAGATTAGGATAAGACATAGGCTAGTAAGGCTACAACACATGAGACAATTTATAATGCTTGCGTCTGATTGGCTAAATTAATGTGTACTATGCCTCAATAGTGTCGGCTTCCCTTGGTACTTTTAATACAGCGCTATATTGAACATGTGAAAGCAATCTGATTAAAACACAGATCCTTATAACCACTCCGTTCTCTAACGTAGTGATAATAAGGATCTGTATTTTAATCAGATTGATGTGAAAGGAGAGTCTGAGGAAAAACAAATCACTATTGAAAAGTAATCTGACGAATGATATACCTTAGGCAAAAGTCTGTAAATTTTGATTTTCAAATGAAAGACTCACAGTATCATCATCTTTTCCTATTATTAGATAGTCAAGACACTGCGTTATATTGAACGTGTACATGTGAGAATGGCGGCCAGCTGCCGGTTTGAGAAAAAATGCTATTTTTGCGAAGAAGACAGTTTGCCAGCGTATACAAAACGTCGCAATTTAAATTCAAAGATACATTTTCATCTCTTGAACAATGATAATTCCAGAAATTCAGGTAGATGCATATTTTCATAATATACAGATTTTCCACCACCGACGAGTGATTTTTTTTATCTCTATCAAAGACAGGAGTAGACAAATTAGTTCTTTTCTTCAGTTCCAAATTGAAAAATAATCATATATAGAGGATCTTACATGAGTGGCTTGGTAATCTGTAATTATCACACGAGTTCAATAATTTGTTAATATTTATGCCAAGAGCCTTAAGGCGAGTGGCATATCAAATATTTTAATGAGTTTGATAAATTTCATATAACATAGTCATGAATGTAAAGTTATATTTACCACATAACTTTTATTAATAGAAACTTTTTTATTTTGTCTATATAAAACAAAAGAAATTCGGCTCGGATGGGACGTTTCCGTGTACTGAGACAATCATGCGACGTCATGTAAAGATAATGACGTCAAAACTACCTGTGACGTCACAGTAGTGCTATTACACATATTAATTACATGGCCGTATGACATGGCTAGACGGGCCAGTTTTGTCATAAACTTACTTTACACCATAACCACCAGTAAAAAGTTTGGGCTTCTTATTTTAAAACAAAATAAAATATTAAAAAATATATAGCTGCGTCCCGAACAAAATATACTTTTTAACAAAATTAGAGAGTAATGATTGACAGCTGTCCTTTATCAATAGATGTCGAATTAGGCTGAAGGCAATAGGAAAATGATCAGGTGGCTTATCATGATAATCCTATTTCGTAACATAATGGACAATTGCATTTTATCACAGAATTTCTTTGTGGTAATTAAATATAAAAAATCGTGTTTGTATGACAGAAATGATAATTGTCTAGTTAAGTTTGACAGGTAAATCAGAAAGTTAAGATGAATTACGTATCAATTAAAATACTTGATAATAGAATGTTCGTTTTGATATAAAAAGACAACTACTCAAGTCTATTAAGGACACAGTATAAACAGTATTCCGGATTTGTATATTACAGAGTTATCTGCACTTGCGGGTAATTATTGATTGTGACGTCATGCTTTTGCGAGCGTAACGTCATACTTTTCGGAGAAAATGACGTGAATTGCGCTCACAAAATAATGACGTAACAATCGATACCTACTCGCAAGGGAGCTAACTCTGTAATATGTTAAGACGGAATAACACTTGGATGACATGTGGAGAGTTCGGTGTCATGCTAATTGGATGTAATTCCAAAAAGGTTATGGACATATACCCTAGGAAAGATCTGAATAATCAAAACAAATTAAGCAAGAACAACGAACATATGAAATATCGCTATGATACATCCGTAGTAACAATTCCCTTGATGTATTTATAATTAAACACGTACTTACAAAGTATACATTGCCAATTGGTTTATGATGAACATATATGGGTTGGGTAATGAGTACAAATTGTATGCTTCATATTACATACACAAATACATATATTATTTAGCAAAACAGTAACGGTACACCGATTTTGTCCCTGTGATATCCTACACACCGACACGACACTTCGCGGGTAACATGTTTTGGTTGACTGACCAATCAGTGAGCATTTTAATCCTTGCAAATAGGCAGGGCAAAGATCGATCAATTTATATCTTCGAATTGTTCAAAAATTAGATTTCATACTAGTGCGCGACAACATTTGCCATGTATTCTAGATTGGAAGAACTAATATACATTGAGTAGCATGCTGCAGAATGGTCCATGATTCGAGTGCCATATAAAAGTTATTTCCATAGGTCAAATTTTTCGCGGTTTCATCTAAAAAATAGAATTATGTTTAGCGGTTTTGAAATTTTGGGATATCGATATATTCTATCTAACTTTATATATCGCGGATATAATTTTCGCGATCATAGCATTTTCCCGCAAAATCATGAAAATATCATATTCGTGAAAATAGCCAACTATAAGGTATTTAAATATCGCGGTCGAACCCCGAAAATAGACGAATATAAGGTATTTAAATATCGCAGTCAAAACCCTCGTATCAGAACATACCGATGATGATTATTGCAAGGTTCTACGAAATTACAGAAAATACCATATTCATGAAAATAGCAGACTGTACTATATCTATTGAATGAAAAATTAAAAAATAAAGAACACAATTTAACAAAGCATGACAATTTATTGTGCCCTATCCGGGCCTTGAACTCACGATCTACGGCACCCAATCGCCTAGCCAAACATACCTGCGCCTTTTTTTTCCAAAAAAATAATTTTATTCAATAATCAATTTATACATCAGAATATGTAACATACATTTAAACATTCAAAACAAAATACACACATATTGCATATAAATTCTTTGTAAGTATATTCACATGCACACACTTTCACTCCATTGAAATTGAAACAATGTAATCATTACAGAAGCAAAGATTAGTCAGAATATAGCTGGAGAGAAATATATATAAGCAATATGATAAGTTAAATAGAAACAAATGAATATACAATCTCCCCTCTCTTACATAAAAATGAAACTTGGACTAATTACGCAAATAAAAACAAAAGTTATCACAGAATTACATTTAGTTCAGACCCCACTACACTCACAAAAGGATTAATATTTCCAAAATATTTTGTAAATAATTGAGCGTTGAGATTTGACAGATAATAAGAAAAACTGTATTTTGTATAGCTTTTAAGAGTAGATTTAAAGAAAGACTTAATATGTACGAAACCTTCACCATACATACTTAAATAACGTCGCTTAAAGATACAGAACCTAGCGACAGCTAACATAAAGTTGACAAAATAAAAATTAACAAACTTTGGTTTTTCAATAAGTCCAAAAAGAATACCTGCGCCTTCTACCACTGCGCCACATCCACATGAATTATATCACAGTCAAACCCCGCGTATCCAAGATACAACATACCGATCGTATTTTAAACTAGTAGCTCTCTGTAATTTGAAAAAAAACCCAGTAAGTTATGAACCTTACATAATCGTTACTTATTTTGTCGTTAATTTAATGCATGGTGAATGTAAGCATAACCTTAACTTGTGTGCTTATGACACGCACAATATTCGACATGGAGCACAGTGTTAATGTGTTAATATAGAAGATATCATAATAGCTATCTCTACTGTGTTTAAAAATCCACTGTGAAATGAGACGAGTATCTCATGCATAACATGCAGAAGGATCCGCCCTCTCAATAGATTTATTTATGTGTCCAGTTAGGAGCGGAGAGAGAACATCACCTGCTCTGCGATCTCTCCGACCGGACAGTTTCGGATAAGTGTAGGTTGTATTGTTTGCTTCGGTAGACCACATGTGTTCCTCTATAAAAACTGAGAAAAGTAAATAACTAGATAAATACGACACTTACCATTTATAATTAAGTCAGGAAATAGTCCATTTTCTTTTGTTAGGTACATTTATTTATTCCATAGTCTTCGATTAATATATACATATGAAAAATGGGATTATAAAGCTATTGACACCTCGCAAGCCAGAATAAACTCAACACGTATTTGAACACCAAATGTTGTATTTTTAATAGTGATCATCTTACCCAATACCACGCTTCCATTATAAAATCCTTGTCTCACGAACACTTCAATTTCATTTTAAAACGGTTTAAAGAATGCACAATGATTAGCAAATTTAGAAACGGCATAACGAAACATGTCATAATCGTATTTGTGTGTGGAGTAATGTTTGTACATACAATGTAACACGTATAATGATGAATATCATTATGTCTTTCAATTCCGCAACGCTGATTACAGTGTGAATAATATCCCATTATGATACTGCAAAACAAATTAAATCGTAAGTGATTTAAATATGCACACATCTTTATTAAATAAAGCAGGTTATTTCCTTTCATATATGTAAAATATTAACACAATACAGGCATTTTGTAATATTATGTTTTACAGTTTCTTAAATATTTAGTTACATATATTGGTAAAACCTGAAAAAAAACTCATTGATATTAACTAAAAAGTGAATACACTTATCAATAAAGGCTTCAGCAGCAAAAAACAATGTTCAAATTAAAATGTTTAAATTACTCAAAACATTGCACCGGTCCTCTCTTGTGGGTACTTTTGTTCACAATTGGAAAAACTGAAAACCTCATATATTTCACCGGAAAAGTTGTTAGATATATAAATTTAATCTTCATCAACATAAAAATGTTCAAAATATGTTTTTTTTTTATTTTCAACCAAAAACTGCTCAAAAAATTGCAACCCTCCACATTTGTGGGTAATATTGTTCACAATTGGTAAAAACTATTTTTTCCTGTCTACCTACCGTATTTTTTGAGATCCTAAAGGGGAAAAACAAATACAATTTTTTGGGCCTTATGCATGTTTTAGTTATATTGATTTTCGGTCCTATATTTGTTTTATCTTGTTAATGCTATAAATAGAGGTTACACAATGAGTGGTTGTTGAATACTGAATTTATTCCACACGAGTGAGTTATTTTTTAAAAGTTACAAAAGACACCAGCTTTAGCGAGTGTCTTTTATAACTTTTAAAAATAACTTATGAGTGTGGAATAAAGTCAATATTTAACAACTACGAGTAGCGTGACCTGTTGCTACCACAATTACATTCGTTTTATCCGATAGAAATACAGAGGGGATACGGTAACGTGTATTTACCGAAATGTGCATATAAGGTGTAGTGATATTTTCCTCAGCAAAAAGACACTAATTAGTATTAAAAAGTCGTCGTTTGATAAAGAATCCATCGATATGAAATTCTTCTAATTGGGAACATCTTTAGGGAAAATGATACTCATTTAACGTCTTATTGAGTTCAAATCTTCATAGTTGCTTCCAGAAAATAAAAATAAATGTCGGACTACATGTATACATGTAAAAGCATTCGCACGACACGGCATCGTCTATTTCCCGCGAGATAATCATCAAGACATTACCATCACGATCACCAACTTTGTTTCTTACATGTTAAATCTACGAAACTCATCAGTGAATTCTTTGTCCGTCAATATGTATTATTAGTACTTATGGTCAATTTAACATGTATGAAAACGTCACGTACTTTGACACAAAGACCACGACGCATACGCTTTCCAACAACATTTTTGGACGTTACGCGGCGATCACAACATAGAATGACGTCATTTGATTATTGATGACGTTGACAATGATGACTTGACTCTGAGAAAGAAGTAGTTCAGTCAAAGTTCACAGTTTTAGCCAATCAGAATGCGTACAGAGTTTATACCACGTGTGGTATAAACAAATTGTTAATCAACAGCTACAGTGTTTACTTAATGTCCTGAGAGTTGAAAAGCACCGCCTATTGTGGTAGAATGACCATAACATTAAAGCCTTTCTGAACGACCCCCTCTGTATTAACACAACCTGCCTGTGTTTGAATACCACTTTACTACAAAGGTAATTTGTCCCTTAGATGGTCTTTATAAACAGGTCTGTCGTCATGTAGCAGTGATATATTCCGTTATTTGATCTGTTGTTAAAGCCTAAGAGGAAAATCAATGACTTTGAGACCATATTCATGAACAATTGATAGAATAAAATTAGAGTTATTTCGTCAAAACCAGCCGTTGTCTAATCGCGATAATGTAACTTAATTTGACCTTTTTCGTTTAGAGTAATCACAACCTGTGTAATCCAGAAACCTGACTATACCGGCCATATATAATAGTCCAGTTGACAATCGGTTCAGACCAGTCACACAGTATATAACTTGCAATAGTTACGTCACCACATGGATTTATTCACAAAATACCAATATAACATATAAGTGTGCGTATTGAACAATGCCACAGCATACTTTTCTTCTTCTAAGAATTCAGATCGTGTTTGCCTGTAGTTATCGAATATTTAGTTTTCAAATGACTTCTGAAACGGACGAGGACACACATTGAACGGTACGAGTGTCATAAAACTCTTTATCGCCTATCGCAGATCAAACGCCACTTTTTAGCACAGTCACGGGGCCGTACAAAGCCGTTGTACACAGCAATAATTCCATAATATTAGGTATGTTCATGTATTCAGCATCCATGTTAACTGGTGTTCCGTCAGAGTAGACCAAGACTTGTCCAACCTTCTTTCCATCAACAATATAATGTTCATAAGTTTCCAACAATGCGTTGACGCTGTTAAACTTCTCTGTGGTATTTATCCTCATCAGTTCTGAACCCTCTGACCGACAATAAGCTGCCGCTTCACTCCCTTTAATAGATAACTTCACAGGCTTAAATATAATGCCGACCGAAATATCGTTTATGTAATTTCCGATACATCTCAGACTTGGAGTTGTCCATGTCAAGCTATCCTGGCAGATACTGGTTGTTGATGTTCCTTCAAGGGCAAAATATCCTTCATCACAAGTGTAATAAGCTGTAGATCCCACCATTAAACTGTCGTAAGAACGGATAGACTGTTGAATTTCGGGTGGTTCACCGCAATACCTACAATCACAGTGGACATTTCCGCTGGATAGATTAATACATGTACAACCTGCATCACATTGTACATTTACACAAGGACCACTTCCAGGCGTCTGGATCTCGGAACGGAATTTCACAATAAAAGTTTTGCTCCCTTCGACGAGTTGATTCGAGCTATTCAAATCACCAATATAGCACGTGACAAAACTTATGCTATATGCTATCATGTCACATGTAGTGAACAAGAGACATTTTCGTTCACATTGCTGAAGGCCCATTGAATGGAACGCTGTTAGATTTTGCACGTCAATGGACTGTTGGCTTTCGAGAATTTCACAGAGTTCGGAAACAATTTCTGTCAAAAGTAAAATCAGAATAACAAACTTGAATATAATGATATAAGAAATTGCCATGTTAGCTTCCCTTTCTATGAACTATATGTTGATATGTCCGTCTCTCTTCATACCATATATGATAATGTTTTCGTCCAGCCACTAATCCGTATACTGGGACACTGGCAGCAAGATTATCGTACTTATTGTATTTGTCACGCAAAACTGAAGGTTTATATATATCTGCCTGAGAGCATCATATGAAAACTTTCCCCATTAACTTAATATTAATATTTAATTGACTATTCCTTTTGACATCAAACTTGTCGCCCAGTTTTGGCACATATAACTTTAATGCCTCGTTGCTAGATCTGTGAAGACATAATTAAAAGTTAATTAAAACAAAATTGTGTTTGCAATAAAGACAAATACACAAACACAAATATATATATTGTTGTTAACAGGAAACTTACAAAAGCAAGCCACTACTCCAAGCCGAAGATCAATGTAACGCGAGTACTGAGACAGTCTTTTGATCGAAATTAATAATTCAAAATAGGAAATCATTGGTCGATTTGTTCTCACTAGGGTATATTTCAACAATTCTGTTTGTTTGATATGTTAATCTACAATTGACATTTTTACACTTAGAATTTTAGAAATTTATGCTTATTTCATATCTATATAGGACCAAATTACGTCTTTAATATTAATAGCAGAATTGACATTTAAGGACAAATATAAAGACTGTAAATTTATATTTTGTATTCAATTATTTGTAATCTTATTTAAGATTATTACCTGGAAAACCGTTGTACCTTTTTGATGAAGCCGAAATCTCAGTTCGTTTTCCAGTATTATGATTAGAGAAGATATAGATTTAAAGACATTAAATAAATAAAAATGCAAATCAGACTCTATACGTACCAAGCCGATCCCTCCGTTGATTGACCGATACGGTTCTGGTTATCATGCCTTGTATCAATACATGTTTTACATCTTAGTACACGTGCACCGAGTCATTATATAAAGATTTATTGAATGTCAAACATGACAAGTGACGGAAAAAGCAATCTCTTCATATAATGTTAAGAAACGCGCCATAACTCGGAACTGTTGTATTTGAAAATACAAGATAGATCCGCAGCGGAAATACTAATTGATCATCTTCCTCATCACCTTAAAGTCTGGTAAAAGATTGTACTTCAATTCTGGTAGAGGATTGTACGTTAAATTCTGGTAGAGGATTGCACGTTCAATTCTGGTAGAGGATTGCAGGTTAAATTCTGGTAGAGGATTGCACGTTAAATTCTTGTAGAGGATTGCACGTCCATATCTTGTAGAGGATTGCACGTCCATATCTTGTAGAGGATTGCACGTCCATATCTTGTAGAGGATTGCACGTTCAATTCTGGTAGAGGATTGCACGTTCAATTCTGGTAGAGGATTGCACGTTCAATTCTGGTAGAGGATTGCACATTAAATTCTGGTAGAGGATTGCACGTCCATATCTTGTAGAGGATTGCACGTTCAATTCTGGTAGAGGATTGCACATTAAATTCTAGTAGAGGATTGGACGTTATATTGTAGTAGAGAACTAGACGTTATATTCTGGTAGAGGATTGCACTTTACATAGTTGTAGACCATTTCACGTTAAATTTTGGTAGAGGATTGCAGGTTAGATTCTGGTAGAGGATTGTACGTTAAGTTATGAGAGAGAATAGCGTTTAAATCCTAATAGAGGATTGGACGTTAATTTCTGGTAGACGATTGCACGCTAAATCATGATAGAGAATTGCACATTAAATTCTAGTAGAGGATTGCATATTAAATTCTAGAAGAGGATTGGACGTTAAATTATAGCAGAGGATTGGACGTTAAATTATAGTAGAGGATTGGACGTTAAGTTTTAGTAGAGGATTGGACGTTAAATTATAGTAGAGCATTAGACGTTAAGTTTTAGTAGAGGATTGGATGTTTGACAATTGACATTAGTAGAGGATTGGACGTTAGATTCTAGTAGAGGATTGGACGTTAAATTATAGTAGAGGATTGGACGTTAAATTATAGTAGAGGATTGGACGTTAAATTCTAGTAGAGCATTAGACGTTAAATTATAGTAGAGGATTGGATGTTAAATTATAGTAGAGAATTAGACGTTAAATTATAGTAGAGGATTGGACGTTAAATTATAGTAGAGGATTGGACGTTAAATTATAGTAGAGGATTGCACGTCAAATTATAGTAGAGCATTAGACGTTAAGTTATAGTAGAGGATTGGACGTTAAATTATAGTAGAGGATTGGACGTTAGATAGTGTAAGAGGAGTGTACACAAAAACGTTGCAATCTAAGAAAAAATCAACTCGACTTTCAAAGCTCGATATATTACAATGACATTGTTGTGAAAGATTTGCAGAGGAAGAGAGTAACCGACCTCATATACATTATAAGAAATTCAAGATATGTCAGTTTCCGGTTAACAATTTATGTATGCTCAGCGCTGGACGCTCTGTACATACTTTGTTATGTCGTGCGAAGAGATCAGCAGAGTTAATATCTAAATATTGAGTCTTGTACCGATTGACAGAAATGTTTCATGAATTTATAATTAGGAACGGTCTATATAAAACTTATTGCCTTTTGATGGCATTTACGATGTAAGAAATCAAGCGTTTAATAGTCATGACTAATTTCGCGCTTCATATAAGTCTATCAGATATACTAGATTTGCATGTTTTTCTTAGTATCAAGTTTATGTCTCGTCCTATTTTTGATTGGTTGGTTTGTAAACTTCCTAGCCAATGACGCACACTCATTAACATTCGTTGATATAAAAGTCAATGATGTACTTTTTAATAATATGAAAAAAAATAAGAATATAGATATGTATATAAATGTGTTTGTTAAAAACATTTTCTTTGCATTCAATTATGCTGCCGTCTGATTGGCTACATTAATGTGTACTATGCCATAATAGTGTCCGCTTCCTCTGGTACTTTTAATGTAGCGTCATCATCCATGTACATGTAAGGCATCAAAATGGCAGACAGGTGGCAGAAAAGCTACTCTCTTGAAAAAGACAGTTTGCCAGTTAAACTACTAATCTTCATATTAATGTAAAAAAATCAACACATAATATATTTGGTGTACCGTGTGTTTGTTCTAGCTATCACGTTATTATGTATAGTGTAATGTGGAAATTTCACGTTGTCTCTTAAACTAAGTATATTTTCGGTAGGGATGAAAAAAGGTGAGCGGTAAGCATATGTGATGATGTTGTACTAAATCCAGTATGTTGTAGTTGAAATAACAGCATTGCCACATAGAATTCCCTCGACAATTGATTTAATGTCGAAGAAGATGCCGTTGGCAACATAATACTAGATACAAAGTCACGTATAACAGTACCTTCTCATCAAGGTCATGACAGACAGATATCACATGACAGTCGAATATCAACTAAAGAACACATGACAGACAGATATCAACGAGAGAACACATGACAGACAAATATCAACTAAAGAACACATGACAGACAGATATCAACTAGAGAACACATGACAGACTGATATCAACTAGAGAACACATGACAGACAGATATCCACTAAAGAACACATGACAGACAGATATCAACTAAAGAACACATGACATACTGATATCAACTAAAGAACACATGACAAACAGATATCAACTAGAGAACACATGACAGACAGATATCAACTAAAGAACACATGATAGACAGATATCAACTAGAGAACACATGACAGACAGATATCAACTAGAGAACACATGACAGACAGATATCAACTAAAGAACACATGACAGACAGATATCAACTAGAGAACACATGACAGACAAATATCAACTAGAGAACACATGACAGACAGATATCAACTAAAGAACACATGACAGACAGATATCAACTAGAGAACACATGACAGACAGATATCAACTAGAGAACACATGACAGACAGATATCAACTAGAGAACACATGACAGACAGATATCAACTAGAGAACACATGACAGACAGATATCAACTAGAGAACACATGACAGACAGATATCAACTAGAGAACACATGACAGACAGATATCAACTAGAGAACACATGACAGACAGATATCAACTAGAGAACACATGACAGACAGATATCAACTAGAGAACACATGACAGACAGATATCAACTAGAGAACACATGACAGACAGATATCAACTAGAGAACACATGACAGACAGATATCAACTAGAGAACACATGACAGACAGATATCAACTAGAGAACACATGACAGACAGATATCAACTAGAGAACACATGACAGACAGATATCAACTAGAGAACACATGACAGACAGATATCAACTAGAGAACACATGACAGACAGATATCAACTAGAGAACACATGACAGACAGATATCAACTAGAGAACACATGACAGACAGATATCAACTAGAGAACACATGACAGACAGATATCAACTAGAGAACACATGACAGACAGATATCAACTAGAGAACACATGACAGACAGATATCAACTAGAGAACACATGACAGACAGATATCAACTAGAGAACACATGACAGACAGATATCAACTAGAGAACACATGACAGACAGATATCAACTAGAGAACACATGACAGACAGATATCAACTAGAGAACACATGACAGACAGATATCAACTAGAGAACACATGACAGACAGATATCAACTAGAGAACACATGACAGACAGATATCAACTAGAGAACACATGACAGACAGATATCAACTAGAGAACACATGACAGACAGATATCAACTAGAGAACACATGACAGACAGATATCAACTAGAGAACACATGACAGACAGATATCAACTAGAGAACACATGACAGACAGATATCAACTAGAGAACACATGACAGACAGATATCAACTAGAGAACACATGACAGACAGATATCAACTAGAGAACACATGACAGACAGATATCAACTAGAGAACACATGACAGACAGATATCAACTAGAGAACACATGACAGACAGATATCAACTAGAGAACACATGACAGACAGATATCAACTAAAGAACACATGACAGACAGATATCAACTAGAGAACACATGACAGACAGATATCAACTAAAGAACACATGATAGACAGATATCAACTAGAGAACACATGACAGACGGATACCAACTAAAGAACACATGACAGACAGATATCCATTTGAGAACACATGACAGACCGATATCAACTAGATATCACATGACAGACGGATATCAACTAGAAAAAAACCATGACAGACGGATATCCATTAGAGAAAACGTGACAGACGGATATCCACTAGAGAACACATGATAGACGTATATCCACTAGAGAACATTTGACAGACGGATATGTAATATCCTACAAACGTATATTTGTAAGGATTTAGTGCTATCAAAAATAATAACATGAAATAATTTTACGCAATCAGTATTGCATTGTACAGAAGGCAAAGTGCAGATTTATTTTCGGGACGCAATAAAATATCTTTAATAATTTTTATCTTGAAGTAAATAAAGAAGCTCAAACTTTTTATGGTGGAAATGGTGTAAAGTAAGTAACTTGTAACTGAGATAAATACTTAGGTATCTTATCTTGTTTTTTATTGGAAAAATACTATGTGACAGCGTCGTAACATCGCAAGGGTGATTATTGAGGACAAAGCAATTTATATGGATTTATCCGTCATCGACCTATCTCAGAGGCAGTGCTTTACATACTTAATAGAAGCCTTACATTGCGAATTAGGAAAAGCTGTGTCATTCTTCCTTTCAATATGTATAGCTTAAAGAGTTATTTCGTAATTTCAGAAAACATTACACTGAAATGTGGAAAATAGAGCCAGATTTCTCTAAAGGGCTATTATTTGGTCATAAATGGAGCCAAAATTCACCGTTTGGGTGATACTCCGTAGCGTTGAAACAAGTGAAACAATTGACATCTTTCTTTTGTCTTGATAGCTCTTAACCATTTCTTCCTTGATATTCGAGAGAAAAGTAAATGCAAAATATGAAATGTGTTTTTATTACCTTCAAACAGGTTTATTGCTATATGAGAATATGTTGTTATCTCCCCAAAGTCTGAATAAAACTTTTGGTATTGCGAAGTTGTTATAAATGTGTATCATAAAGTTAATATGTAAATATATTGATTCACCCAAGTACTATATGGAGACACCGTGAGACTGACCATATTTAAAATTGCGACAGACTAGCTTTGATGTCGTAAGTGACGTAACTTTACTGCGCGTGCGTGACACCGGAAGTGCTCATCAGTTTAATCGTAAGTGTGTTTAAGGCCCATAATTTCGTACAAAAAGACGTGATACAAATGAAAATCATTCATAGTTATCCGCGTGAATATGTCCAGCCGCAGCACAGTTATTTTGATCATCAATTTGGTGATTTTGACCGTTGGTCAAACCGACGGAAAACGATATGATGGGTGAGTTTTAGCATATTTTAGTATTATTATTTTTCATATATAAAAAAAAAAACAATATTGTCTTTGTTATGGAAAACTGGTGACCAGAATTAACCAGTGCTGGTAAGAATTTTTAAGAAGCAGAGTCATGTAGGTAGAACACGTTATGCACAGTACTTTTAAGAAGCAGTGTCATGTAAATTGAACACGTTACAGTATTTTCTTTCTCTATCATATTTTTGTTAAATACAAGTCGCATTATCGTTATCTGGGTTTAAAAGGACCCTTTTCTGTCTGAAGTGTCTTGACAGCAATAATCATTTAAGAATATTATAGATGACTTACGATGAGGTTACAACACTAAAACAATGCATGATTTTCTGCGTATTCTATGTTAACAGAGCATATTAAGATTGTTGTTCTGCCGTCTTACACACGGGCATTTGTCAGATAAAATTAATCTGACAACATGTCATTGTGATATATATATCAGAGAATACTACCAAGTCATCTATTATAATAAAATTTTTATAAAAACAAAAATGCAGGTTCCTGTGGTCTTGCGTAGTGAAAGTAAAAAAAACGCGCGTTAATTAGGACGACGGATTCATTTCAAATAGATTGTTTAGAAGGTGATAATAAGTGTAGTATTAATGGTAAGTTTATAGCTTCGACGACTCTGCAAAATAATCAATATCGTTTTACAGTTCCATTTTAAAAAGTTGCTTCGTAAAGGTAGCGGGTGTTTAAACCTATTATATTATTTAAGCTAATGACCTATATCAGTTCAGCATTGATGTCACTATTTTTAACTTCATCGGAGTATGGAACAAAACTGTTTGCAATGTGTAAATCCGCGTAGAAGATTCCTATAAAAGTATGCAAAAAAGTTTATTACATAACACGATAAGTTAAACAATAGTTACATCAATGGTTATAATTAGTTTTTCAGACTACTTGATAACGTAAGATTCTATTGATTTCCATATTTTACTTCTAAATCAATACACGATGTCGACGTCTATGTTGTGACGTCATGATAACGTCGAGATTTCGCGCCATTCTCGGAATTTTTTTCTTCATAGTAGTATGAAACCAAATAAAAAAGTACGCCATTGCTGGAATACATCATTCAGTCAGTCTAGTCATGTGACTTTCATCACCTCCTGACTTTATTAAGGGCACATTTGAAACAAAATGGCGGCATATGTAATCATTGTACACGGGTCGAAAATTCATATTATGACAGAATACTTAACGTTAACTATTAAAACATATTGTATTAAATATATTCTAAATATGTTTGAAAATTGAATTTAGACACTCCACAAGGAACTGACATGTAAATTACTGCATCAAATGGAGCTCTCACCTAGCAGTTGGAAATCATCGATGGCTGACAACACATTCACAAATATTTTCATAATTTATCTGGGTAATTTCCCCAAAAAAATCAGTAACAAATAAGAATTACAAAACATAGTCTATCTTAGTTACGTTATCGAGCAAGTATTACCGGCAATGAACTTTAGTCGGACATTGGTATTCTCTGCCTTTAAGTGTCACCGCCATGACGGAAAAAAATGCCCTAAGTATTTCGCGGTCACATGACCAAATCAACGTTTTCTACCTCCTACCCAGAAGAGTTCCTTGTATCCCGGATTCGGCGTATAATAACCGCGAAGAATAAATTCCATATTCTCTTACTGTCATCTTTATAAAAGTCTTTTTTTTTTTTTTAAATCAGGTGTGAAATATCATATATTCTATAAAATTGAAAATTGTGTCAATTATTAAATTATCGACGTCTCACAATTGTTAGATTAAAATGTGCATTGTACCATATCAAATGGAGAATAAGAAAATAACGTAGATCTTTTTTATCAATTCGTCGGTGAAAAAAAAAGTCCAATGCACTTATAACTATTCATGTGGTCCCCATACAATGGTTTTTTGTGAATTTGCGAAAACGCTCATATTTCGTCGTTTTGTGGTTTTTTTGTTAAACCATTTCACTCAAAACTTTCCACTATTATGACATGCATAGATATTGGAATCTCCTTCATTGTCTGAGCTGACGGCACAAATACATGCGATATATATACTCCCCCTGATTTACTATCTACTTTAAAGTAGTCTAATCATAATTCTGTTGCATGAAATGCTCTAATATGGTTTGGTATGACCATTTGCGGTCTGCAATTTTGAAGAGCTTCAAATATACCTGGCAGTTTGTTGACAAGCAAGTATATACCTTTGTCACAGCCCATCGCTATGATATATGTTTGCAAACTCGAAAATAAGCATCGTTGCCTGTTTTCGAAATTATGGAGTGCATATTCTGTACCAATGTATCTCTGGTAGTTTTCAACATGAATTCACGAACATGTCGGATGGTATTAAGCAATCTGAGGTGGTGAAATGGTGACAGAAGCAGTCTTGAAGTGTTAAAGAGGCAATAAATTTGACGGTGTCTTCAAACTAAACATTTCTCTTATATCATGTGTTCTTGACTGTGGAACCACGCCAGGTGTTCGATCTGCAGGTCAAAGTCATATACCAAAGGTCATCATAAAATTCGAAAATTTCAATTAAATTTCCCGATATCAATATAAGCCAATAAAATTCTTCCATCCACGTCAATAAACGTCATAATATTGCTCATGTGCTTCTCAGTTTTAAATGCGTGGACAGGTTGGGGCGGTAGGCTCATGTACGTTGCTACGTAGTTAGTTTCTGCCTAAGGAACCACTCTTGTGTCTCGAGTGAAGCGCAGCCTGGTAATGAACAAGGGGAGGTAACCGATCTATTTGTTGTGTACAATTTAGAATTAGTTGTTGTAATAGCCATGTGTTGAAGATTTCCTTTAACTATACATAGATTGAAACTTTTCATCAGATGTTCTACAGTATTAATGCAGCGGTTGCTCAGCATTGGTTCATGAAATATTTTTATAAAATTGAAATTCTATTGAAGAAGCTTGGGAGTTTCCAGCATTGTCAGATATTAAACTGAATATAAACGTCTTGCTATCAAACGAAAAAGAAACTGAAATGTATCAAAAAAATACTTTAATCGGCCAATCACAGGTAGCTTTACAAACAATGAGGATATTATATAAAATAAATATAAATTGCAATAATTGTTCCATGCAATGCGAGAAAAAAAAACAACATTAATAATAAATGCATACAGTTTAAGAAAAATTAAATTTGCGTTACGTACATATTCATATTATATCACATATGTAGTACTAAAACCGTTTTGTTTACTTTAGGCATCAGCTCTTTAGAGTTCGTCCAACAAACTCCCGCCAGGTGGAGTTCCTGAAATATCTCCATGACGACGAAAGTCTGAAGGTTAGTACTATCAGATAAAAAACAGTGACCATTTGTATACTTAAGATATACAAACATTTACATATAAATTATGTTCCTTTGTTCTGATTAGTAATGACTGTTTTCGTTTTCATTTGTAACATCACAGAGGTCAATAATGCTAACTCAACCTTCATATCTTTATTGGAGATTATCCTTTTAAACCTGTCTTCATTTTGATGTGTTTTTATCTAAACAGATTTTGGTTTACTTATAGTTGTTTATGTCATTATTTCTTTATATGTTCTGTATTTACAAATTGCTTATTTCAATCCAAATTTAAGCGTAAATAGCGGTTATGACTCGGATCGTGCTTGCAAGCATAATATTAATAGATTTCAAAAGCACAGAAAACGAAAATAAGCCGCTACAAAAAGTGCTAGGATAAGTACAAAATACCCTTTTGACACTAAACCGTGAAATTAAACCGCCGCGCAAATGTAGTTATGAATGAAACCACGAAATTATCTCGCCGTAAAAATAGGCCGGTTTACATTAAGGTGTCCAAATAAAGTGTAATAGTTGGTAATTTCGGTAGTGTACAGCATTATAACGCTATAAAATGGACAAGAGATTCAAAACAAGGATACACAGAACACGCATACTCTTCCTCTATAAAATACGTTGCCAGTCGAGGTCATGCATGAATAATTATGGCTGTTGATAAACCAAAACAGTATCCGTCATAAGTATTTTTCAGTTGTTCTCGATCTATTTCTTACAGCATAATTTGAATAAACAATGTAAAAGCTTATTACTAGTTATGTTATATCATATAACCTTTAAAGATTTTTTTCATGAATGTTAGTGAAAGCTATCTAATGGAAGGTTTGTAATATCATAATATTCATTCTCACTCTAGCTCGATTTCTGGACGTTTCCTTCTCTTGATCGTGACGTAGATATCCGTGTTACTCCAAAGTCAAGGTCGTATGTGAAACGTATAATGGAAAAGGCGGGACTATCAACACGTGTAGCCATTGATGATATTCAAGCGTAAGTAAGATTTGCACGATTTTTATAAAAAATAATAATTTGGTGGTGGTGGCGGTTATGAGATGACAATTCTATAATGAGAATGTTGGTTGTTGTTGGCAGTTTTGTGTTTGTTGTTGTTGTTGTTGATGATGATGATGATGATGATGATAATGATATTTTTCTTAAGATGATGTTTTTGTTTTATTATTGTGTTTGTTGTTCTTGATGATGAAGATGATAATGAAAAAGATGATATGATGATGAAGATGATGATGATGATGATGATGATGATACTTTTCTTAAGATGGTGTTTTTATTTTTGTTGATGTTGTTGTTGATGATGATGATGTTGAAGGAGGAGGATGTTGATGATGATGATGATGATGATGTTTTTCTTAAGATGGTGTTTTTGTTGTTGTTATTGATGATGTTGTGGGAGAGGATGACTTTGGTAGACTTAATGAATCCCCAGGTCTATTCACAAAGAGCTAGAAGACATGGCTAATAGTAGATTGTCAACGACTGGTCCTGCCACTTACAATTTCATGTGCGAGGCTTTTGGAGTTAATTGCCCTCCAGACGGAACAGGAAGTGGCTCCACAACGCCATCTGGTGAGATTGTTGGCAGATTTTCACGTCATAGCGAGGTATGTGTCCCATTTTACCATGTATATTACTATTTGTATCTAGAATTGGCAGCAAGGTGATATTAGAAAACTGAATTTCTGATAAACGCGAGAAAATATTATCATTCAAATGATCAGAAAAGCAATAACAATCTATTTGTATGAGAAACAATAGAATTGGAGAAGGAAGCAGTATTACATATTTTACGTATTACATGGCTTTGTTTACATTTTGACGCAACATTACGGGTATATTGTTGTTTTTCACAAAATTTTGGAAAAACATAAACAATATATGCATGTTTTATATTTATATACGATACAAAAAAAACATTTTTTTAAATTAACAATTGTATAGATCGAGTCTTTGGGGTGGACGGGCGCGAGACCCTCTGACAGAGGTCAGTTATAAATATATCCTGTTGTCTTTGTTTAAGCATGTGTATTATAAAACATGCACCGTTAGTAATCCACGTGTTGACAGTCAGATCTACGTGTCACTACAAATACATTGTATCCATCGAACACAAGTTAAATTGTTCCATCTATGTATGGCGATGGATCTAGGCGTAGATTATATGATCAAATGTCTCCCAAGGATGTAATATCGTCAAGTCAGACAAAAATCTCAAACACATTGAGCTACTTGAACAACGGTGTTTTGAAAACTTCGGCAAACTCAAGTGTGTAAGCGTGCGTCAGCTTCGCCCCGCTGCACAATAACGGTCACCGAGTTCACACATGTGGCAGAGTACAAATTCTTTGTTATTACGCTATATATTAACTTTTAGCAAAATTGAATATATATTTAAAGTTCTGATCTGATCAATCTGATTAAAATACAGATCCTTACTATCTTTGTTTGATTAATTAACGTCCTATTAACAGCTATGGTCATGTAAGGACGTCCTTACTATCACTACGTTGCATAAGAGGATCTGAGAACATCCCATAAGGGGTCACGTCAAGATGACTTTTTTGAAATGGCCAATCGAATTGGCACTGCCAGAATCTTGACTAGGGACGAAAAAATTTGAACGGCTGTCAAAATTGCTTTCGTGTATGTAGTCATCTCGCCCGAAGTACACAACAAAGCTTATTGTATATGTATACTGGGGCGAAAAGACGTTTTCAATTGACGTTGTAACGTGTAGAAACTGCATTTGCTCTGAAGTACACGTGGTATAAAGGTCATCTGGACGTGACCCCTTATGGGATATTGCCAGATCCTCTATTGAACGGAGTGGTTATAAGGATCTGTGTTTTAATCAGATCACAATCTGATTAAATAAAATTAGCTCTAAAATTTACTTTGTTTGTCATGTTTATTTTACTATAAAATATTGAACTTTTTGTCGTCGCGGATGAATAATTCTACCTTCCGTGAAGAGCCATCATTCACTGTACATTTGAGTTAGCTCCTTCCACTTTTGACCGACTTTATTGAATAATTACGTCACTTTCAAATGACAATTTTATTGCATAGAATATAAATAAAAAAGTTGTCCGAGTGTAAATAGGGATTGGGTTTCGCTTTTATGTTAACCATGCTTGTATGGAGCAATTCCTCTAAGAATATATTCAATATGGGGCGATATTCTTAGAGGAATTGCTCCATACAAGCATGGTTAACATAAAAACGAAATCCAATCCCTATATAATTACCATTACCGAACCAAATTGTTTTCTTGGTGTTTATCCAATCACTAGAACAGTATTATCAGTAGATTTAAACCTTATACTTGAAATGTTATGCATGTGTTTTACTATAAAACCGGGAACTATAGCGAGTATCTAAGAGTAATTTTAAGTTCGTACCTATGTAACTTTTAAATTTGCGTCCTCGAGATGGTAGATTTTATGTCCTAAGAGTAAAAGAGATTTGTTAGGAACTTTGTTAAATACAGTTGCAACAAGAAAAATAAAGCATTCTTCTATATCTTAAAAAGTATATAATCGATTAAAAACATTTGTAGTTATCAAATTTAGTGAATCCAATGATTTTTGAAATAATATCCCTAACCTCAAATAACTTGTAGGAAAATGTGTGTGTTTATTTTCTTGTCTGTACTTTTTCTATTGTCGTCCGCCTATCTCCGTGGGTGATAGGATTGACAAAATTGAAATTACGCAAAATGCCTTTGGCCTAATCCATTTTTCATTAATGCCATGTTTAGATTGACGCTTGGCTGACTGCTTTGGAGTCTGAGTTTGGAGATATTGCAAGTGTTGAATCCATCGGAAGTTCCTATCAAGGCCGAGATATGAAAATCATAAAGGTTTGTTTATGTTCGCCTATCTTGCAATCACAGATGATTTTCACTGGGTTAAAAATATTTCCTCGTAACGTAAAAAAGCATTGGTGTTTGTAAGGTCGCCACTGATTCAACAGTAAAACTGTTTCATATATAGTAGTTTCACTTAATTATATTAGATAATAATTAGATAAACTTAAATGTGTTTGTTGGATTGAACTATCAATTGCAGCAACACTTTTACACGTTTATGAAAAATAATGTCCGTTCGGTTTTTTGTCTATGACTTCATCAACCAAATATAAGTTGAAAATAGTCCTTATACTTTAATTTTAATTGCCGAAACCAGCATTATCTCTGAGACAAACTATCAGTCATAACCAGTTCGATATTTAGCCCGGCACAGTAAAACATGTTACTCCGATATCCCCTAAACTTTGAAGATCACAGTAACCGTTTTCATCATATAAAAAGCTTATATAAAGCTTCATACAAAAATGTTCCAATGAAAATTGATTTGATGACTTTCAACCCAAGAAAAAAAATGTCCTTAAAATTATAGGGCGAAGCAATTGTGTGCCGGTATTCTTGACCTTTGTTCCATCACACTATTTGTTATTTTTATTAAAACCACTTAAAATACACTTCAATTGGTTATACACTTAAATGCTTACCAGAAAGTGAACCCTCAAACAAAATCGATACAGCTAAAACTGTTGTCGCTGTTGAATCAATTCTAAAACTTTTGAATACCTATTATACAAACAAAAGAACAAAAAGATGACAAATTGTCATATGATAAAAATTGCTACAAACAGCGATACGTATATATGTAATTCTTTGTTTTGAAAATCACACAAAAACATTTGGTTAAAGTCGGAACGAGACTATAACGAGACCAAAACCAGAGAAAATCCTTGACAATCGTTTTACATGCACATTTTGATGCGGACAGTTAATGTGATAAGTACGGTACATATTAAAATGATATACTTATACCCGGTAAATATTACTAACTTTGTAAAATGACACTAAAATCAATTTCCCCACAATTCAAAATTGCCGTATCTTCGGTCTACTTCGTTTTTATATACAAAGCATATATTGAAATGGCAAAAAAAAATTATATATATATATAAATAAAAAATAAACACAGACTTGATGACATTCGCAGTTTTCCCCAATGTCTTGTAATTTTTAGTTTGTTACATGTATGTTTTAGATAGGGAAACCTTCTCAGAACCCGAAACCCGTGATCTGGGTCGAGGCGGGGATCCATGCCAGAGAGTGGATATCCCCAGCTGTTGCTGTGTGGACTATAGATAAAGTATGTTATTATGAATAACGTCATAACGTCACAATTAATAAAAATTGGTAAGATACCCGGTATGTTGTTAACTGTTTATATCACAGTTATATCATTCAACGATTCAAATTCTCAAGTCAAGATATGTTTTGACATCTTCTGGATAGATATTAAATAATCAGCGAATAACTAAAAACAACCAACATCTACCGCTTTTCGTCACATTTACAAAAAAAGGAATTTATAATACAAAATATAATGTAGATTTTCAAGAATTTGAATAGCGAAATGCTATTTATCATCACCTTAGTGTGTTTTTTGTATAGAGATTACCTAAAACATTATCGTGAAAACGCTCATTTTTGCAGTTACTACGTAACTACGGCACAGACAATGACGTCACATTTATGTTGGACACATTTGATTGGTTTTTCCTACCTTCAGCCAACCCTGACGGTTATGAATACACATTCACTAATGTAAGTATTGCATACATATACGAATTAACAATGGAAACTTACACGTATTGTTGTGTAAAGAGGCAAAATATATGTGAAAGAAAATACATCCATTTACATTGGTCATTATGGTGTTATGTCATTCCTATATTTAAGGACCGATTGTGGAGAAAAACCCGGAGTCCCCAGAGTCGTGGGTGTTACGGTGTCGACCCTAACAGAAACTTCGACGTCGAGTTCGGAGGTAATGTCCTATAATGTAAAGCTGTTTAACATATTCTTAGTAGTAAATACTGCATTCCCGCCCTGTGTTATACAAGTAAAATCACGTGACCCATATCAGACCGCAGTCGGAAAATGTATATCGCGTATCAGACCGTCGGTCCAAAAATGCATAACGATTTTCGGAGCTCCTGTTAATTGTTTCTCTTCGAAACCATGGATCATTCGGAACATTTGAACATCTAATTGATGACCTCATTACATGATTTAGACGTCAACATGACGTAGCCTAAATGGGCCGTCAGATGCTTGCTTGATTGGAACTCGGAGACGCGTTCCTACAGCATTATTATGGAAAGTGAAGGTGAACGTGTTAAGCTAACTGGCAGAGGGAAGAATGGATTTTGACTTTCTCACATACAAACGAGACATGTTTTCGGGTGCCACACTTTACGGAAATGTTATTTTTGATATCGGCAATAATAGCAACAAAAGGATAAGAGTATGTGTCATAGAATCTGATTCTGAATGAACTTCAGATATATCACCATTTCAACCAAGTGCTTATGCAAATTAGCAGTTAAAATAAAGTTTTTGTGGAATCTAACTCTCGGTGTTCACTGATATGATAAACAGAATAAAACACGGAAAAAATCTATATAACATGTCATATCAGCCCTCAACCAATTCGATTTGCCATATAACATTCCTTTTTTTATTTGAGGGGATTATATTTTGCATTATTTATTGTCATGTTAGTGTCCTTTAACTTAAAGTTTTGTCAATAAAATGGATAATGATATGTTTACATCTACCTCAGTGGCTCCATGCAATAACGCATAATTGTGAGGAATTGACCGGTGTATCTTTCTATGCTACGCAGAGTTTTTTAAATGCATAAGTCTTTCTAAAATATGTAGGATTTTGTATTTTTTATTTTATTATTCAAAGACTTACTGAATTAAATGCCGTTGAAGCTAAGGAGAAGCATATATGTTGTGCATAAAATTTATGATGTATGATTCATTAGGCTGACTTTTATTACAAATAGGTGCCGGAATAAGCAGCGATCCATGCGCAGACACATATCCGGGTACAGAAGCTTTCTCGGAACCGGAAACTGATAACATCCGGAAGTCGATATTGGGTGTGCGTGAACGAGCGATAGCTTTTCTGTCGTTTCACGCTTATTCCCAACTGATGCTGACGCCGTATGGCTACACATCTTCCAAGCCATCTGACTACCAAGAAATGGTAATTTCACAGGGTATTATCCCATAATTTAAAGGGTAGGGAAAGACAGCTCACCCGCACTAGACAATGGCGTGACATCATCAATATATGGTATTGTCGGCGACGTCATTAAAATAACGCAATACGACGTTCCGATGATGAATGTTCTAAATAACTGTTTATTTATGGTGTATTTCGTTAAAGTATGGGGGAAAAGAATAAAAATGATATCTCTGTCAGGTGGACAGGAATATCTCGACCCGAGTAAGAGATTTCAAAATCATTAACGGGGGTTTATATATCCTCGATCACTTGACAGACCCATGTAAGATATATATGTATCTTAACATTGTAAATCCGTCCTACTTTTGAATTAGGAAATAACCGATTTGAATACTTCAATTGTAGCTGCGCGTTGCTGATGCAAGCATGTCTGCGTTGAAGTCAGTTCATGGGAAAACGTTTCGGGTAGGAACACCACCGGATATCCTGTGTAAGTAAGGGCGATAACTCTAAAAAATACATAATTTTGGTATTTAAATTTAATTGTTCTGAAATGAATCGGTTAGCAATTTTTTTTACAAAATGAAATGAAACTACAAAATGGATGTAAAAAGAAAACACAGAAAAATTACTGTTAATTTTCTACCTAATTACTCATTAAAAATGCGTGTTGACAAAAGGATACACATGTTACCAAAATTTTGAATTGTCTTGAAAAACTTTACTAATAATGAGCACAACCGATCAAGGGAAAGAGTAGTCAAATGAAAAGGAAATCCCCTTATTACTTCACTTTACCTTTTTGATACAATTTTATTTCATCTCCAATGTTAACATATCGGCTACATCTTTGTATCTTAATACAGATGCCGCGTCAGGCGGGACCTACGACTGGGCCAAGGCCAAGGCCGGCGTGAAGTATTCATACACTTATGAACTACGTCCGGCGGAAGCCTCATGGAACCAGTCCGGATTTATTGTTGGGGAAGATCAAATTATACCAAGCGGTGAGGAAGTTTGGGCGTCTCTTGTGACCATAGCAAGGGAGATACAATTGTAGCCTAGCAGCATAACGTCAAGCGTGATATCCGTGGAATTCAATCGTTTCTTATCAATGAATAAATATTAATTTTTTTGACGTAAAGGACATTCAATGTTTTCTTTTATCAAAATAATGGGACTATTTCACGTACCAAGCGATAGCTGGTAGCGTTTGTGCGGGACTATTGTATCTATTGGTGATAGAAGGACGTCAAAAATGATTTTCCCCGCTAACGTTACTCCAGCGGAAATATTACAAATAGATACGTTCCATCACCAATTGAGATACTAGTCCCGCACAAACGTTATCGGGTATCGCGTGGTACATAGATTCATTATGTATATATGCATGACTACACACACTTGTATTTTGTTCAACGCAAGAGAAAATTCGCTGCACCGAGAAGTGGATATTTACGTCGGTACACTTAACGAGTGTTCTCTGTCATCAGTTATGTTTGCATTTTATATAACATTTGAATGTTATGTAATGATGTACATATGTACACTTTGTATATCCTAGTGATGAGCTAGTTTGAGTCAGCTGACACAAAGTAAACAAAACTTGATCTTGATGAATCGACCACTTAATTGTATGATGCCGAAAAGACAACATTATTTTTTGTAACAGTCGATCAATGTAACCATATATATGTTCTCACAAGGCTGACGTTTACTCTATGTTGACCTTCGAATGTAAGCAATACTATGATAACAAGGTGACGTCAAGCAATCAGTTTCGTTGAATATGAATAACAACAAAAACAAAGTATATATACAGTATCACACATTTAAATATTTATTCAGAATGTTTGACTTTACGACCGTTTTCCAATTAATAATACCTTATGTATCTTGATATATTCCATATCGAAAACAATAAAAAGTGTTCAACTAAAGTCTACCAAACCACAGGTACAATGAACAAGAATTTACGTTTGTACATAACTTTAGCAAAACTCACAAGTATATTTGTCAATCAGCCTTGACATTGACTCGATACCATATCACAGCTATATAGTGTCAATCGGCCTTGATCTTGGTTTCTTGTATCTTCAAAGATAGAAATAACAGAGATACCTACAGCACTGACGATCATAGGTATAAATAGATGGTCATCTACACTGATATACTGCGCATGACCGGAAGTATCCACTTCATCCTGCTCTCCAGTACCCCGTCTAGAGCGACCTGTGGAAACAGAAGTGCCAAAAGTATCGCAGTTAAAAAGACGCATAATACACCATTGCAAAAAAGAGTAGGAACATGAATGACTACATCCAACCTCGACATCTCGAAATAAACTTAAAAAATAAATAGGTCAAAACTAGCATAAGTAAAACAGTCATACAGATTACACATACAGATGAGAAACTTAACTTATAAGAATAAACACTATTCGAAAGGTAAATTAACTAAGTTCCGTGATTACAGGCAATTAACCCGGTCATACGTGTGGGATATTTAGGAATATGAGAGATACAATCACTTGTCACTACCTGACTGTATAATGAGAGATACAATCACTGCCTGGCTGAATCGTGAGAGATAAATCATTGCCTGGCTGTATCATTAGAGATCGAATCACTGCGTGGCTGTATCATGAGAAAAACAATCACTGCCTGGCTGTATCGTGAGATACAATCACTGCCTGGCTGTCTCGTGAGAGATGAAATTACTGCCTGGCTGTATTGTTAGAGATACAATCACTGCCTGGCTGTATTATTAGAGATACAATCACTGCCTGGCTGTATTATTAGAGATACAATCACTGCCTGGCTGTATCATGAGAGATACAATCACTGCCTGGCTGTATCACGAGATACAATCACTGCCTGGCTGCATCATTAGAGATACAATTAATGCATGGCTGTATCATGAGAGATACAATTACTGTCTGGCTGTATCAAACTGTTCTTTAATGTAAGTAACAGTTCGTATCTATTTTGTTTATGATATTCCGTAAACCAACTTATTTCCATTTGAAATCAAATTTCGGATATTTCGAAATAGCAAAAAAGAATAGCCAAGAAAAAGTCTTAAAGATGCTCCACCGCTGACAAATGGTATTTTTTCAATATTAAAAACAGGAGCAGACGATTTAGTATTTTGCTTCAGTTACAAAAGTTACTTACTTTACACCATTACCACCATTGGAAAGTTTGAGCTTCTAATTTTACTTTAAGTTAAAAATATGAAAAAAAAATTAATTGCATCCCGAAAAAATCCCGCAACACTATACCCTATATGGAATGAAGTAATGATTGCGCATGCACCAAAGGTTATTTTTTTGGGTTAATTAGACTATTATATACACGATTAAACACCAATTATTGTTAAAATGATGAATATTAATTATACTCTGTCGGCGGTGAAGCATCTTTAAAGATGCTCCACCACCGACAGAGCTTAAACGATACTCATCATTTGAACAATTAATACCAGCGTACATACAATAATTTGTTTTGCTCTTGGTCCGTGCGCAATCAGTATTTCATTCCATATATAACATAGTGTCAAGGATTATTTTTTTTGGACGCAATTAATTCTTTAATATTTTTATATTAAATCAAAATAAGAATATCAAAACTTTTGTAACTTAAAGGCCCATTACCTTTCCGGAGCAAAATATAACGGTTTCTTAAAAAAACATTAATAACACCAGAAAGAGAGTCAATTCGCTGTTTTGCTGTCTGGCGCAGTGATAGTCAACTACCGCGCGGTATTTAGGACGACGGCGGGAAACATAATACGACCCGCGTTATGAAAATAAACATTTTATTTATTTTAATCAAATCGTTCAGAAGGTGATGATAAATGTAGTATTAACGGTAAGTTAATAATTTTTAGGATTCGATCTTGTTTTAGATTCCCATTTTAAAAATTAAAAGCCGTTTCGGAAAGGTAGTGGGCCTTTAAGACAAATACTGATTCGACTGTTCCTGGTTTTGATACCACCCGTCAGCGTGATAGGATCTTTAACCATAGATACAATTAAACTATGCAACATAATCGTGTAAATGACTCGTCGCGAAACAAAGTTAGGCATGGAAACGCTTAATCAAGTCACCGCTGAAATTAGTAGGCTTACATTACAGTACTCCGAAAAAGATGCAAAAATCATTTTCATTTCTTCATTAAATTGTTTGCTCTGATTAAATGAATGCATGTCATTATCAGTATACATCAGTTTATGCCTAGCGTCACTGACGAGTTCATTCTGAAAGTTTACAGCTGTTTCAGCTGTTCAGAGCTGTATGGGTGTTTTAACTTTCTTCTGTGAGTAATCCATTTGATGATAGAAGCGTTCATCATATTAAAGTCACTTCGATATAATTTAGATGAAGTTAAATTGTGTTATTATTAACAAGAATCATGAGCATTACTTCCATTGAGTGATTTACGGATTCATAATTAGAATTCATTTAATTGCCTTTAGACAGGTTTAAACATCAGAGGTCTCCACTCGTCGCAGGAAATTCTGAGACGCTGATTGGACAGATCTCTTGTCGTTGTGACATGATTGGTCACAAGCTGACGAATAGTCAGTCAAGTTACAAAACGTAGCTGTGCAGAATAAGTAAAGGTTGTCCTGATTGGTGTCATATTCAAAGTCTCGATACACAAACTTGGTCTCGTGAGAGGATAGGTACAGTACATGTGTGTTCACGTCAGAGGAGCGTCTGTTCAAAATATTTCAATTAAAAATCATAATGAGCATCGCTGCATTCATCAATAAATTTCTGACTGATACATTTTCGTCAAGATATCACGTTGTACCGACAGCTGTATTCATACATAGAGAGATAGATTAATTATCCATTGTGTATAGTGCATGTTTTATTTTCGGTAATGCAATTACTAATGTAAGTTTCATTATCAAAATATGTGAACTATAATAATGTTATCGTTATTTCGTGTTTTTTCATAAGATTCTATGAAATGAGCCTAACAAAAGTTTTAATTTTGCTCTCCTTGGCGAAAAAATTGAAACGAATTTTATATATGATATATATATAAATATACCTGATATGAAATTAACTCAAATCTAAAGCACTGTTGATCACACATTACGTTACATTTCAAAGAATCTCCACATCGAAATGTTTCAAAAGTCAGGTGGAGGCTGTCATTTAGTCACGACTTTCTCGAATTCACGCCATTCTTTACTGTCGCTAAGCAATGAAATCCAAATGAATTATAAGCAATGAAAAGCATTCCGACTTATATTGGAGTAGGGAACTATGACACACATTACATTGACGAAGTAATTCGATATAAAGCGATTTTTGTGACAAAAATTAATACACATCCATAGATGCAAAATACCTTTCCTGCAATCGTAAAGACAACGCATATAATATTAAAAACAATATATAAAAGCTAAAAGATGTCTGTAAGATATTGATATCCCAACTCCATATACGAGACGGACAAGAATAACACTATATTAATACCATTTCCCGGCGCCGGACAGTCAGTGACTTCGCCCTTGTAAATTAAACAAAGCATTAGAGGGGTATTAGAGGGACGGGAGAGGGAAAGAGATGGGGAAAGAGAGGGAGTCGGGATGAAGAGAGAGAGGGAGAGAGTGTCCGAATGAATCCCAGGTGATTATGCGAATGACCCCTGACCTTCAAAGTCCGTGCTGGAGATCACCAACGGTTGGTATGATGTAAGCGAATGGTATAACTAATACATAGTCTCGCATTCCTCAGACTCTCGCCGCAGAATGAGAGTCTGGCCAGTATTTCAGTTTTGTAATGGTTTGTCGAAAAATCGGTGAAGCCTCTCATTGACTCACAGAAACACACACACACACAGATATGACGAATACAATTTTTGAAAAAAAAAACTGTTGTCAACCACAATTAAATATTCAAGGACAAACAAATTTTCAATTAAAGAAATTACAATTCACCTTTCTTCAGGGACAGACTTTAGTTCAACTGGTCGCGAGACTCTGAAGAACTCGAGCCTTAACCAAACGCTATCACTCATTTTTATTCATAAGAAAGATTCAGGAAGATTTCATTTGCTCCAAAATATGCTTAACAGAGTCCACAAACTATTGAGAAATGATGCTAGTAGATATATAATAAGGATCCCAATTCGTCCCGTGCGTCCCGTAGACGCATCTGTCACATTTTTTCACCACCCAGCAGTCGACTCATGGCGCAGGCATACATCGAGCGCATCGAGAGAGAAGACATAACCATCATTGAAGTCACACCAAAAAGAATAGTCTGTCGTTTAGGATTACCTGTAGAATTCATCGTGAAAAAAGTGAAAGTTGAGATCAAGATTTATATCAGAGATCAACAAAAGACTGTATGTTTGAAAGGAACTCTGTTTAAAAGACTGCTATTTTTATCCGAAAGTCTACAGTGTATATGTTCATTTATGGAAAGTTAAAATGTCGTGTGAAACTGATAGCATACAACATAATATAAACCTTATACAACCGCATCATCCATCGTTTGTAAAATGTTGCAATCGTCTAGATAGCTTTGTACATTGGCCTCAGACTCGTCATCAGACTCCTCAACAACTCGCTGCAAACGGATTCTTTTACACGAGAATAGAAGACCGTGTAACTTGTTTCATGTGCGGGGTTTCCCTCAAACATTGGAATTATTTTGACGATAACAAAACGGAACACTCGCGGTGGTCAAAACATTGTCTTATCAACGCATGTTATTCGTAATGTAGACATGGGTGGTATAGAATTTTATTATGATGATGAAAGTTCTAGCTGCTGATGAGATTTCAAAGTGAGCGCATGTAATGTTGACTCGCTCATAAGGGCAGGATGGTCATACAAGTGGGGAGAGGAGATTAAACACGAACATATCGGAGACCTATTGAAGATATTTGTAAAACTTTGGGAAGAAGACAACTTTTGTGAAGACTACATTAATTTGTTATTCGAGTTCAATGAACATATAGGCGCTAAAACTTATTAGTAATGGATGCGGATGTGGTTGCTAAAAGACTCCAGAGCTATTTGATCGAACAAATCGAAGAAAAGTCATTTTAGAAATTATTGAAAAATCTGTTGTGTCTATCTTATGCATACGCTGTTAAATTGAAAATAACAGAACTTTTCGTTTGCTATGGGTGTGAGGAAGGGCTAGCTAATCAACTTAGATATTCATGTGTAATGCTTTCGGGTGGTGATGTTATTGACCTACATTTTGATGAAACAAACAAACAAACAAACATTTTGATGAAGCACTGACTTTTGTGAATCATGCAGATATCGAAAAGACTTGGAGAGAGTTTGCCATGCGATCGTGCATCCCTTCGAGAACATTGCACTATCTTATGCAAGATGAGCGCTTGCGGGATAGTGACTATATCCATGCAAACTACAGTGCAAAAATTAAGAAATATGTGAAGAAAATCGGTGATGTTGAAACACATCTATTCATTTAACCGCAAGCAGTTGTACTTATAGACAAGGAAGTAAAGCTGTGTGAAAGAATATTAACAACGTATCTATTCATTTAAGAATTTTTCTTCTTATAGATGGAGCTCATACCTAATTACCCAGTTCATCAACATATGTCGAGCTGTGCTGATCGGCTGGTGACGTTTAATGAGTGGGGCTACAGACTTCGTACTTATCAACTAGCCTGCGACGGATTATTTCACGAAGGTGTCAGTGATTACATTACCTGTTACAAGTGTGGAAAAACACTGAAATATTGGAATTATAAAAAAACTTTTCTGCAGAGTGCAGCGATCGTCATTGTGAACTTCCTTACCTACCAAGTTTTGGATAGGAAACATAGAAATGAATGGTACCCTTATTGATGAAAATACTGAAGAATCCATCAGAATGGATAACCTTTTTTCTCTTCGAGAAATAGTGAGTGATAGACAATGTAGCATACAAGATGAATTTAATTTCATTCATGACATTAAAATCTGTTATTATACAAGTCTGCCATACTCCAAAGTCTTTTTTTCTATTTCAGGAATATTGCACTAACTCACCCTTCCAAAACGAACTGAGGCTCTGCAGATTTCCAAAAAATATAATAGGGTGATACCATTTATCCATTAAGATTAAAAGAACGCTGTTTATGTCTATATAGATTATATTCTTATATCTCAAAAGAAACAGGTGTAGATACAGATTTTCTTCAAAGCTGGTCATCGCAGCTATATGTTTTACATCTTGGTTTTAACGAAAATCCAAGCGTATCTTTTATGACCATGGTTAATTAATGTAAAGATAAAAGCAAAACTTCCACTTGAACAAATTTTAAAAAGTGTTTATTCAAATCACGTCTCATAATACCCCAAATAGAAGTATATTTCATATACTGAGTAGGGTCATCGGAATTATCTTTCTTGGCTCTACAGTAGTTATGCAGTCGTGATATGTTTAGCTAATTCAGGAGCACAAGTGCAAGATTATGTTTAACTTCTGAATGATTGTATTATAACAAATGAGTCACGATGATTTGATTATGTGTTCATTAACAAATCCATTTGATTATCTCAAAATATAACATTGTAGTAATAGTGCTGCAGACTGTGCATGTATAGCCTGTACGCTTTCCGGCACAATACCTATTTTCGTCTTTTGCGGTATTTTTCCTTTCATTCATGCGCTAGCCAACATGGCGTTAACAGTAGTCGTGCTAGTGAGTGTATATTTCTTAGGCCTATTTTCATATATGTGCATGCACATGTGTTGAAACAGTTCAAGCTCCAGTGAATATAGTGAGAGTGATGACCAAATGAAGGAAAGTAGCACAGTTGGTAAAGAACAGGAACCAGAAGATGTTGGAAATGATGATGATAACAATAAAGAACAGGAACCAGAAGAACAACCCAAAGAACAAAGAACGGAAGAACAAACAAAGGAACAAAGAACAGAAGAGCAAACCGAAGATCAAGAGCAACCCAGTGAACCCAAAGAATATCCCAGAATATCCCCAGTCAAATCTAGAGACGCGTGTGTTATGGCGAAACCGTCAACAGCTCCGCCTCCTGAACTATCTCAAACCATCAGAGTACAAACAAAGCTTAAAAGAACTCAAGACGCCCGTATTGTCCTGAACATAGGGGGAAGACATTTTGAGACAAGTTTGGTGACCTTAAAGAACGACCCAGGATCCACATTGGCAGCCATCGCATGTGAACCAAGGGTATTTGAGGCATATCAGGAGAGAACATATTTCATCGACCGCGATCCATCGCATTTTAAATTTAAACTTAACTACTTGAGGGATGGTGCAACTTGCGACGTGAGGACCCTACCTTCTGATACAAGAATACTTTATAAACTCTATTACGAGGCCCAATATTATCAAATGGAGGGCATGTTGAGCGCCAATCTGATTAAAATACAGATCCTTATTATCACAAATTGGATAAGAGGATCTGAGAACATCCCATTAGGGGTCACGTCCAGATGACCTTCTGAAATGGCCAATCAAAGTATATATACTGGGGCGAAAAGACGTTTTCAAATGATGTTGTTAGGTGTTGAAACTCCATTTGCTCTGATGTACACGTGGTGTAAAGGTCATCTGGACGTGACCCCTTATGGAATATTGTCAGATCCTCTATTGAACGGAGTGGTTATAAGGATCTGTGTTTTAATCAGAAACGCGTGTGATATTTCCAATCGCGAGCCAGACAAGGAATTGAGTGCGCGAACAGCGACTGTTTATATAATCTTTTTTTTCAGGTGAAATGCGTGTGATATATCAGATCGTGAGCCAGACAGGGACTGTTGTGCGCGACAAGAGACTGTTTGTATAATCTTTTTCAGACGAAGAAAAATGAACTTTTTATTGAATGATGATTTACATGAATTAGTTTAAAGTCATTGTGTTTATGAATAAAAACTTATTAGAATAATTTGATAATTTACTTGGAATTTGTATATTACTATGAGCCTATTTGGGGACCAAATTCTATGAAGGTGGGGGCAATGTAACGGCTATGCCTTTCCATCATTTACATAGATATAACAGAATTTCTAATTATATTTCAATATAATACATCGTTCTTGCAAAGTTATTTAGGATGTTATTTCTCTGGAATAGTTGTATTATATAGTATACATTGGTTATTTTACTGAAGTAAATATTGAGCTAGGCTAAGTAACTTGCGATTATTGTTTTGTTTATTCAATATAATTTACTTACCGGTTCTGAGGAGTGAATGATTCAAACACAGAGAGTACCAGGTAACTATCGCATCCAATAATATAGCTTAATTTATCATATTTTACTTAATATTCCACATCGTACATTTCTGTGCAACTCTACGAGCATCTGCTCCGCCATATTGTTTACTTTACATTCGGATCTCTCGGACTTTATCCCTATCACTGTTAAAGAGTTCCGAGTTTAATTACGTCATCAATTTCTATAATTTACCAATCAGAATTAGTGGCGGGAAAATTTTACTATAAAAGTTGTGACCCGCGGTATTTTCGAGCAGAGCGATTTACTCCTCTCAAGAAATAACTTGAATCTCTCAAGTTAGCCTTCAATACCTTGTGCAGATCATACCCCCGTGTAACACAAAGATGGGACGTGACGAGCAGGTGATTATTAGAGTTCTTGTATAAAGAACAAGTATAATAATCAATGAAATCCACTTTGTAAACAAACCTTTAAAATCGATCGCCATTTTTATACCCCAATCCCCAAGTTTCATAGTATTTTCTTACAATATAAGTATTAGTTTTATAAAAACGGTACTCTCATATCCTCGGAGTCGGTAACTATATAGATATTTTCTAATTTGGAAATTTCGCCAAAATTCGCCAATAATCGCCAACAGTGTCCATGTTATAGAGATAAGATATATAAGTAATTTCTACCTTGTAAAATTATGTTTATCCTTAATAAAATTTATTATCAGAACAGAAATTCTGACTGATCTTGGGTTATCTTTTGAGTAAAATTACTTAAACCAAGTATACCAAAAACTGGAACGAGGAACAGCAGACGTGACAGACGGAAGCCCTGTTGAAGTCTATGTGGAAAATGCATTTTTCCACATATCTTGATATTCTCCTGTATATAACGTTTTCAAACAATTTTTGCAGGACGGGAGTCAGTGTAATGTCCCTGTAATTATTCATGTCTAGTTTGTTCCTTTTTCCACCCTTGAAGAGAGTTTTGACGATTCCGTGCATGAAAAACGGCGGGTAACTTTCAGATTAGACTATCGAGTTATATAAATTTGTGATCCACTGTAATAGTACCGTTCCACCGTGGCGTATGTACTCTACTATGGCAAGCCGTTTAGGTTTTTACCTATTGAAATCAAGATATCTCTATTTAATTAAAGATATCTCTATTTAAAATAGATATCTCTATTAAATTAAAGATACATGTAATTTAAATAAAGATATCTCTATTTAATTGAAGATATCTGTAATTTAAAGTAAGATATCTCTATTTCAACTAAAAATATCTTCTTTTAAATTACAGATATCTCTTTCAAAATCAGACATCTCTCTTTGTAAATCTAAATTGTAATAACTTTATTTTAAATAGAGATATCTTTAATTATTGTCCAATTAAATATATATTTATTTAAAATAGAGATATCTCTATTTGAATTAAAGATATCCCTATTTCAAATAATCTTTAATTTTGTTTACATAGATATGTCTTCATTTGAAATAAAGATATCTCTAATTCAAATACAGATGTCTCTATTTAAAACATTTACATGTGTTTGCTCAGTACGAAGATTAATTTTGAAACACAAAGAAAATAATGATAACTCCCTAATCCTGATCAATGTTAATGAAACGCTTTTAATTGAATTGGATTTTAAGAATCCATATGCATGTATGATAACTGTTGGTCTATTAAACCGATACACTTGCTATTTAGAAGGGATTTCTTAAGAACAGGACATGGCAACTGCTCTCCGAAAAACAGAGAACTGTTGCAGCTCTTATTGAATAATATTGAAAGCGGAAACGTTGTAACACCGTCTGCATTCCCCGCCATATTTTGCGTCACTACTGCTTTACTTCCGTCATACGCAAAACGGAGAGTCAAGGGAGCAGTCGTTTTTCATATTTGATCGTTAAATACAGATATCTCTATTTCATATCAAATACAGATCTTTAAACCAAAGAGATATCTGTATTTGAAATAAAGATATCTGTATTTATACAACAATTAGAGATATCTTGTTTGTTTGTTTGATTAATTAACGTCCCATTAACAGCCATGGTTATGTAAGGACGGCCACCCATGTATGCGGTGTGTTGCGTGTATGTTGTGCGAGGTGCGTGTTTTGGGAGACTGCGGTATATTCATGTTGTGTTTTCTTGTATAGTGGAACTTTTGCCCTTTTTATAGTGCTATATCACTGAAGCATGCCGCCGAAGACACCAAACAACACACCCCACCCGGTCACATTATACCGACAAAGGGCGAACCAGTCGTCCAATTCCCTGTATGCTGAGCGCTAAGCAGGAACAGAAACTACCACTTTTATAGATTTTGTTGTGTCTCGGCCGGGGGACAGAACCCAGAGCCTTCCTCACAGGGGCGAACGCTCAACTCAAGGCCAAAAGTGAGGCGGTGCCAAGTGAGGCATTAGGAAGAATAAAATCAGTAAGGAAGAAGAGAAAAGATAAGATCCTAAATTTAGTCGCCTTTTACGATCATGCAATAGGGGCAGCAGGTACAATTCTAACGCCCTACCTGATCTGCATTTGAAATAGAGATATCTTTAATTAAATTACAGATATCTGTATTTGAATTAAATATATCTTTATTTACAATGAAATGCAGATATCTCTAATTAAAATAAAAATACCTTTAATTGAATTAGAGATATCTTTATTTCGTGTTTAAATTAGAGATATCTCCATTTTAAATAGAGATATCTCTAATTCAATTAAAAGTATCTCTAATTCAATTAAAGATATCTGTAATTCAAATACAGATATATCTAATAGTTGAAGAAATACAGATATTTTTATTTTGATACAGATATCTTCATTTCAATAGGTAAAAACCCAAACGGCTTGCCATACTCTACTATATAAATACAATCTGATTAAAATACAGACCCTTATTATCACTACGTTAGATAAATCCCAATAAGAGTCATTTCCAGGCGACGTTTGTAAATGGCCAATCAAATTGCTGCTGGCAAAATTTTGACAGTGAATTCCATGGGGCGAAATAGTTTTGAAAATCTGTCAGAATTTTTTTCTGTGTACGTAGTCATCTCGCCCAAAGGGCACAATAAAGCTAATTATATTTGTATTTTGGGGCGAAACGGCGTTGTCAATTGACAGAGGAACATGCAGAAAATGCATGCTTTTGATCTGAATTACACGTGAAGCATGCCGCCGAAGACACCAAGCAACACACCCCATCCGGTCACATTATACTGACAACGGGCGAACCAGTCGTCCCACTCCCCGTTTGCTGAGCGCTAAGCAGGAGCAGAAACTACCACTTTCATAGACTTTGGTGTGTCTCGACCAGCCTTCCTCACAGGGGCGAACGCTCTACGCAAGGCCAAAAGTGAGGCGGTGCCAAGGAAGGCATTAGGAAAGATAAAGTCAGTTAGGAAGAAAAGAAAAGATAAGATCCTAAATTTAGTCGCCTTTTACGATTATGCAATAGGGGCAGCAGGTACAATTCTAACGCCCCACCTGTATATCAACCGATTTTTTCCTACACTAATTTGTAGTTATTTACTGGTGTACACATTTCAGATGGCTAAGGGCCAACTGCCATCAGAAAAAAAAGATAGTAAAACGTATAAGTAACAAACAATTTTTTTTACTTCTTTCATATTTCTTAACTTAATAATTATTTAAACATCTTTGATGTGTTGACTTGTTGTGCAAAAACTCAGTAAATTGATATTTATTATTCAGCTGGGCCAAGAAGCAAGAAATACAAAACATATCAAACGGATGAAACTGTTAGTATACCAAGAAGCACTCGTTATCGGTGGTCGGTTAAAGGAAAAAGGTATGTACATGTATTTGAAGTAAAACTATTGTAAACTATTTTAAAATTTAAGAAAAATGTGGTTACTTGCTCATATTATATCAACATAATGGTATTTCATATATTGACATCATTTTTAGCCATTCATCATGGGTTATTCAAATCGCCATTCAAACTGTCCATGGTCTGTTGTCCATCCCTCTCACAGTCGCTAAACAAATGTTGCTATTAATTGAAATTTATCAAAAAGAAGTAAAAGGATTTTTTTCTAAAATTTTATTTATAGGTTCCCCTTGGTGTCTTCTTCTGGACAAAATCAGATAACAAGATGGCCAACAGGCAACCCATCTTGGATTTTTACATTTGAATTTTTGTTATTGCTACTCTCAGAAAGTACTGAAGGACAGACAATCTGGGACTAATTAGAAGAAAACATAGTCATGTATCAAATGCTTCAAAGAAAAAGGCAAAAGCATAGATAAAATTCCTCTTTTTGCTGGCTGACATTAAATCATTCTGGTGAGCCTCAAAATAACTTTAAAACAATTTTAAAAGGTAATTTTTCTATCCAAATTCACAGTGTTAAAGTGTTCTCTCTATTTTTTTATGATTTCATTTCCCTCTTGTATTGCAGTGTTACAACTGGAAGCGAACCGAAGAAAGGGAAAGTATATCTACAGCAGCAATCAATGAAAGCTATTGCGATTCATTTACTCCGTCAAGACAGGACAAGACATGTGATAGTGACCATTTAGTTGACCAGTGTCTTCAGATAGAGCTTGAACAATCAAGTGGAATTGACCCAGTTTCATCAATGATGGATGTGCATGAAAACATAACTGATGTGACAGATCTCCCTCTAGAAACCAATGTTTTCCCTTTATTACATACCCTAGATGTAATAAACAATCCTGATGAAGACATGGACATTGCTACATCTGACTGCAGTGATGAGAATACATTAGATGATTCCCAGTTTGCTAAAGAGTCCACTATACCTCTTTAATTGATTTTGATGATGCAGATGGTCTCAATAAGGATGATAACGTGGATAATGATTGTGACAACATTGGTAATGACCCTCCATTATATGTTATCCCAATAGGATCCCAACCAGTGTCTAGTCCAATAACAGTTCAAGAGCATCTATGTGCAGTTGGAGCTTTTGCTGCTAGACACAATATCTCTGATGTAGCTTTCAAAGATCTTTTGTCTTTGTTACAACTTCATATCCCAAAGAACAACATAGGGGAAACAAGGGTTCAAAATGTAAAAGCAAGATGTGGCTTTGGCAAGGATTACTTGAACTTTCATTTGTATTGTGAACTTTGTAACAAATTGTACAGTGGGGAATCAGAACTCTGTTTAACACCAGGATGTAAAGGAAATAAAACAATTGGAAGCAATGTTCGATATTTTACTACCAGTAATCTATCTGGTCAGTTAGAGGAGGTGTTACAGAGAGTTTGTTTGTTTCATTTATTAACGTCTTATTAACAGCTATGGTCATGTAAGGACGGCCTCCCATGTATGCGGTGTGTTGCGTGTATGTTGTGCGAGGTGAGTGTACTGGGAGACTGCGGTACGTTCGTGTTGTGTCTTCTTGTATAGTGGAACTGTTGACCTTTTTATAGTGCTATATCACTAAAGAATGCCGCCGAAGATACCAAGCAACACACCCCACCCGGTCACATTATACTGACAACGGGCGAACCAGTCGTCCCACTCCCTGTATGCTGAACGCTGAGCAGGAGCAGAAACTACCACTTTTATACACTTTGGCGTGTCTCGGCCAGGGGACAGAACCCAGAGCCTTCCTCACTGGGGAGAACGCTCAACTCAAGGCCAAAAGTGAGGCGGTGCCAAGGGAGGCGTTAGGAAAGATAAAGTCAGTTAGGAAGAAGAGAAAAGATAAGATCCTAAATTTAGTCGCCTTTTACGATCATGCAGCAGGTACAATTCTTAAGCCCTACCTGCTGTGACTTAAAAGGCTGATCGTAGTGGTTTTCAAATATCCTGTGACAACTTTTACCTGATGATTTGTGAAATGTAGCAGGTTGTGAGGTGCTATGTGGGCAGTAGCAGACTTTCAGCAGAAATAAGAAATATGTCAGGACAACAGCAGCCATTCAGAATTGATAGAGGACATTGTGTGCCTTTTTCTTAGAGGTACGGGTTCGCTGTAGTTCTTGTTGAGCGAAACAAACTTTCACCAATGACTTTGAATTCCACTCGAGGAAAGACAGGACACAGCCCGAGTCAGGGACTTCAGAAAACAAAGGAATTTAGTGTTGTGTTTACCAACATGTCAACTTAACTCCTCATTAAGTCTGTCTCGGCTCTATGTTTAAAGATGCTTCACCGCCGACGGACCATGAACGATCTCATCATTTTAACTATAATTGGCGTTTAATCGTGTATATGTATGTCTAATTAACACAAAAACTAATACGAAATGACTTATTTTGCTTTTGGTGCATTCGCAATCAGTACTTCAATTCCACGCCACGGAATTTTTTTCTTGATATCTTTATCTAAGTTGAAATGAGAAGCTCAAACTTTTCAATGGTGGTAATGGTCACATGGTGTAAAAACACTAAATCGTCTGTTCCTGTTATTGATGGTGAAAAAATACCATTTGTCAGCGGTGAAGCATATTTAAGATAAGTATGGTATCCTCTTATCCAACGTAGTGATAGTAAGGATCTGTATTTTTAGGTCATCTGACCCGAAGGGTCAGGATGACCTATAGTCATCATGTTTCGTCCGTCGTCGTGCGCCGTCCGCCGTGCGCCGTGCGCCGTCCGCCGTGCGTTAACTTTTCACATTTTGAACTTCTTCTCAAGTTTGACCAGTGGGATTGAGCTGAAACTTACCTGAAATGATCCTGAGATGGTCCCGACAAAGTGTTGTTATTTTTCGGGTCGATCCGAAATCCAAGATGGCCGCCACAGCCGCCATCTTGAAAACACATTTTGAACTTCTTCTCAAGTTCTACCGGTGCGATTTGGCTGAAACTTGCATGAAATGATCCTGACATGGTCCCGACAAAGTGTTGTTATTTTTCGGGTCGATCCGAAATCCAAGATGGCCGCCACAGCCGCCATCTTGAAAACACATTTTGAACTTCTTCTCAAGTTCTACCAGTGCGATTTGGCTGAAACTTGCATGAAATGATCCTGACATGGTCCCGACAAAGTGTTGTTATTTTTCGGGTCGATCTGAAATCCAAGATGGCCGCCACAGTCTCCATCTTGAAAACACATTTTGAACTTCTTCTCAAGTTCTACCGGTGCAATTTCGCTGAAACTTGCATGAAATGATCCTGACATGGTCCAGACAAAGTGTTGTTATTTTTCGGGTCAATCCGAAATCCAAGATGGCCGTCACAGCCGCCATCTTGAAAACACATTTTGAACTTATTCTCAAGTTCTACCGAAGGGATTTGGCTGAAACTTGCATGAAATGATCCTGACATGGTCCAGACAAAGTATTGTTACATCTCTGGTTGATCCCAAATCGAAGATGACAACCATGACACTATGTATAATTAAGTTCCTATATTTAAAGGCCCTTGGGCCTCTTGTTTGAAATAAAATTTGTTGAAAGAAATTGAAAATGATCCTGACATGATCCTGACAAAGTGACACCATATATAATTAATTTTACTATTGTCAAGGTAGTCAGATGACCGTTAAGGCCCTTTGGGCCTCTTGTAATCAGATTGGTTTTTCGTTCACTTATTATAGTTATTAGTTTATTAAGCTATTTCAGAACCTTATTTGACCCAAATGAAGTGGCGTTTCCCCATCTGAGGGTATCAATTTTTCACTGACTAAAGGCATTAAAACCAGAGAGTTAAATTATTGTTTTTTTTTTTTTTTATACACATTGTGCAGTAATTTTGTATGCGGTGTGTTGCATGTATGTTGTGCAAGGTGTGTGTTTGGAGAGACTGCAGTATATATTTATTTTTAATGAAGCTGTTACCACCCTTATCTGCCCTGCAGATAGGGCATTAGAATTGTACCTGCTGCCCCTATTGCATGATCGTTAAAGGCGACTAAATTTAGGATATCATCTTTTCCCTGACTTTGTGTTTCCTAATGCCTCCCTTGGGTTCTGTCTATAAAGTGGTAGTTTTTGCTCCTACTTAGCGCGCAGCATAACGGGAGTGGGACGACTAATTCGCCCGTTGTCAGTATAATGTGACCGGGTGGGGTGTGTTGCTTGGTGTCTTCAACAGCTTGCTTCAGTGTTATATCACTAAAAAGGGCAACAGTTCCACTATACAAGACACTACGTGAATATACCACAGTCTCCCAAAACACGCACCTTGCAAACATACACGCAACACACAGCATTCATGGGAGGCCAATAAGACGTTAATTAATAAAACAAATAACACCCTTATAAGAGGATGGTTGCATACAGATCAAATATGGTATTATGAAGAATTGAGAAATTATGCTTTTAATTTCTCATTATATAATGCGCAAATTGTTTAAAGTGTTCATCATTGTGGAAATGTGTACATGTTGAACTTAAAACAATATACTCAGAAAGAATTGAAGGGATCTTCTCAAATTTCATATGTAGCCTAGATTCACCTAGGGCCTTAGTTGTGCATACTGCATTTTGGGACCAATCGGTCAATCGGCCGATAGGCAGCAATCTTGGATTTTGATAGTTTAAGTTTGTTACCCGCTGTTTCTCAGAAAGTGCTGAAGGGATCTCTCAAATTTCACATGTATGTTCCCCTAGGACCCTTGTTGTGCGTATTGCATATTGGGACTGATCGATCAACAAGATGGCCGATAGGCCGCCATCTTGGATTTTGACTGCAAGAAACTGCAACAAAAGTCGTGCAGATTTCCCCGATGACTGTGGAGTATGGGGTTTAGAGAAAGGGACAACTACCAACTAGCATTTCGTGTTATCTTCTGAAAATACAATGACATCAATTTATAAACGTGACGGTTCATTTTGCATTAGAAAAAAAGTGAAATGAGAATTGTGTTATGAACATATAGATCTACAACCAGCTAGGCACATCACATTGCACAGATATTACACGACACTAAAAGGGAACTCCGACTACAAACGACGAGTGACGACAGTAGTAGACGCACCAGAAGACTTGGTTTATCTGAAAAGTAAAGCTTTAATTGAATATTGTGGGGGGAAAAGGCAGTGAGAAACAGGGCACATGAAAATTTGAAGGGCATCGATGCGGACCTTACGTTAGAACGGACTCAGTAATCCTAGCGCAGTGTGCTGACCAAGCTAAAAAAAAAAATGGTGTAGATGTCTGCTACAATTTGGCCAAAAAAGCGTTGAGGGACATAGATCTGCCAAGCAAGTTAGAGATAAGGTATACCATGAAAAGAAACAAGAGGCCCAGAGGGCCTGTATCGCTCACCTGGTTTGTAATGCCAAGTAATGTTCTGAATACAGGTTCATTGTTTCTTTTCTGAAGGAATTTTAATATTAACCTCTATATCCCCTATTGGGCCGCCCCCAGGGGGTCAGAGCCAAAATTTATACAAGTTCTGTTCCCCTTCCCCCAAGGATGTTTATGGCCAAATTTGGACACAATCCAAGCAAAACCTTAGGACAAGAAGTGATTTATAGGATTTACCTCTATTTCCCCTATTGGGCCCCACCCCTCCTGCCCCCGGGGGACCAGAGCCAAAATTTATACAAGTTCTGTTCCCCTTCGCCCGAGGATGTTTGTGGCCAAATTTGGTTACAATCCATGCAGAACTCTATGACTAGTAGCGATTTAAAGGATTTACCTCTATTTCCCCTATTGGGCCCCGCCCCTCCTGCCCCCGGGGGACCAGAGCCAAAATTTATACAAGTTCTGTTCCCCTTCCCCCAAGGATGTTTGTGGCCAAATTTGGTTACAATTCATGTAGAGCTCTAGGACAAGTAGATATTTGAAGGATTTACCTCTATTTCCCCTATTCGGCCCCGCCCCTCCTGCCCCAGGGGGGCCAGAGCCAGAATTTATACAAGTTCTGTTCCCCTTCCCCCAAGGATGTTTGTGGCCAAATTTCGTTACATTCCATTCAGAACTCTACGACAAGTAGCGATTTAAAGGATTTACCTCTATTTCCTCTATTGGGCCCCGCCCCTCCTGACCCGGGGGATCAGAGCCAAAATTTATACAAGTTCTGTTCCCCTTACCCCAAGGATGTTTGTGGCCAAATTTAGTTACATTCCATTCAGAACTCTATGACTAGTAGCGATTTAAAGGATTTACCTCTATTTCCCCCATTGGGCCCCGCCCCTCCTGCCCCGGGGGACCAGAGCCAAAATTTATACAAGTTCTGTTCCCCTTACCCCAAGGATGTTTGTGGCCAAATTTGATTACATTCCATTCAGAACTCTATGACTAGTAGCGATTTAAAGGATTTACCTCTATTTCCCCTATTGGGCCCCGCCCCTCCTGCCCCCAGGGTTTGTTTGTTTGTTTGTTTGTTTGAGTTTTACGGCCCATCGACAACTAAGGTCATTTAGGGCCAAACTACAAGTCATGCATTAATATCAGGATAAAAGTTCAGGGTAAGAAAAAGCAAGTAAGGACTAAAACACAGATTGTAAACGTTAATTTGATAAAAAAAAAGGTTTGCATGGGATAAAATAAAATTTGGCTAAAACACATGGAAAACTCATGCACAATGTTGATGAAACGATGAAATGTTGAGTTGATACGATGTATGTATGAGAAAACGTTCATATTTGTCTTAAAATACCGATCTCTTTGAGATAATTAAAAAATACGATTATGTCTCACGGCATGAAACAAAGTGTACATGTCGAGACACATCGTAGTATTTATCTCGTATGTGTTTAAAATCAATACAATGCAAAATAAAATATGCTCCACTGTGAGAGGAGAATCACAATGCATGGCATGTAGGAGGATCCTCCCCTCTCAATAGATAGGAATGTGTAAAATATGTGTGTCCAGTTCGGAGCCGAGAGAGAACAACTTCCTCTCTGCGGTCTCTCCGACTGGACAGTTTAGGATTAAGTGTAGGTTGAATTTTAAACAGTTTATTGTTTGTTTCGGTAAGACCACCTTTGTTGCCAATGGTGTTTGATGGCTGACTGAATTGAAGGTTTGATGTCGGTATAATGGTAGTTTCAAATCTGTTTGTGCTAGGCGAAGAGCAGTCTTAGCTGCTTTATCAGCCTGTTCATTCCCCTTTATACCCACATGACTGGGAATCCAGAGATAAGTAATTTAAGTTTTAGAAGATAATCGAAATGTTCGGATTAAAAGATTTTGGATTAGAGTATTTCTAGGGCTTCTTGATTTCAAAGCCTGAAGAACCGAAAGAGAGCTGAACAGATGATTGCCTTTTCAATGCGGTGTTCTTCGATATGGTCAAGCGCCAGACCGATAGCACATGCTTCCGCAGAGAAAATGGAGGCAATATCCGGGAGTCGGATAGAGGAGCAGTGATTAGATGTACCGCATGCTGCCGCAACGTTATCACCATCTTTTGATCCGTCAGTGTAGATCTGAACATGGTCAGGGAAAGCCCTAATGCACTCCCGAAAGGAGGATTTGTGTTCTTCGGGTAATGCACTGGATTTTGCCCTCTCATGTAGAGATAAATTGATATCAGGTGTTTGAATGAGCCATGGTGGTACATCCGATACGGTGTACTCGTCAATGGTGTCGAAAGTTATATTAAGTTCCAGCAACAATTTTGAAATTCTGATGCCAAATGTTGGTATGAGCTTTTGATTTTGTGTAAATATTTCTTGATATTGTGGATTGAATAAAAGGTTAAATGCAGGTTTTTTGGGGTTGGATTTCAGTTGAGCAGCATACTGTAAAGATAATTTCTTTCGTCGATCGTCTAGAGATGGCTCATTAGCTTCCACATGGAGACTCTTCACAGGTGTTGTTCGAAAAGCTCCAAGTGCGAGACGCAGTCCCTGATTCTGTATAGGGTCAAGCATCTGTAGATAGGAGCTGCGAGCCGATTCTTAGACAATCGAGCCCTAGTCAAGTTTTGATCTAACAAGTGCCCGGTAGATACGCAGAAGCATTTCACGGTCTGCACCCCAATCAGAATGGGACAGAACACGTAGAATGTTCAGCGCCTTCGAGCACTTATCCTTCAGATGTTTGATATGTGGAACAAAGGACAGTTTCGAATCAAATATTAGTCCAAGAAATTTAGTTTGCTCAACTACTGGAATTTTAATTCCATTGAGTGTGAGGTCAGGATCATTGTGTGGTTTTCGTTTTTGACAGAAGTGCATACAGACAGTTTTTGATCTTGAAAATCTAAAGCCATTTTCGTCAGCCCAATTTTGTAATTTGCCTAAACATTGTTGTAGTTGCCGTTCTATAGTGTGCATGTTTTTTGATCTGTAACAGATCAAGAAATCATCCACAAATAGAGACCCTTCCATAGATTGGCCAAGACATTTGGTTATGCTGTTAATTTTTAGTCCAAAAAGTGTGACGGACAAGATACCACCCTGAGGTACGCCCATCTCCTGTGTTTCTGTTTCTGAATAAGTTGAACCCGTTCGAACTTTGAAATGCCTGTCAGATATAAAATTTGATATAAACTTTGGCAAATTACCACGTATACCAATATCATGGAGATCGTTCATGATTCCATATTGCCAAGTTGTGTCGTATGCGTTTTCAAGGTCAAAGAATACGGCCACAAGATGTTCTTTCTTGGCAAATGCTTCTCGTATAAATGTTTCTAGTCTAACTAAGTGGTCTACCGTTCCCCTGCGGTTTCTAAAGCCGCTTTGCAAAGGACTTAAAATATTGTTTGATTCCAGGAACCAAACTAATCTGGTATTTATCATACGTTCTAGAGTTTTACAAATACAACCCGTCAATGAAAATGGGACGATAGTTATTGGCATCAGTAGCATCTTTCCCGGGCTTCGGAAGGAGTATAATAGTAGATTCCTTCCAAGACTCGGGAATTTTGCCAGAAGAGTAAACTTGATTAAATATAGTTAAAAGACATTTTAGTGAAGAGTCTGGTAATTGTTTTAAAAACATATATGGAATTTCGTCTGGTCCAGCTGCCGAGTCCTTTGATTTCTCAAGGGACTCGAGCAATTCTGGTATCTCGAAAGGCCTATTGTAACTTTCACTATTGGAGGATTTAAAATTAAGACGTCTCTTTACCTTTTCCTTTTTAAATTTTTGAAATTTTTTGGAATGTTTTTTGATGGATGAATTTTTAGCAAAATTTTTGGCAAAGGCGTCAGCAATTTTGGATTTTGAAGAAAATATTTTATTGTTGTTAATGAGGTGGGAGGATGGTGTTGCTTTTCTTTTCCCACTGATTTTACCAATCATTTCCCAAACTTTCTTCGAAGATGTATTGGAATTAATTTTTGAGACGTACTCTTTCCAAGTACTTTTCTTGTCGGATTTGATAGACCTTCGAGCTTTTGCTCTCCAAATTTTAAAATTGTTATAGTTTGAGACGGTTGGCGAAGCCAAGTACCGCCTCAGAGCGGAATTTCTACCAGATCTATTGATAAATGAATCATTTGAGAGACGAAACTTTGTTGGTTTTGGCACAGATTTTGGTATGGTTTTTGTAGCGATAGAAGTGAGCGCTTCTGTGAAAATTTTAATGGGGTCATCGAGGTTCAAAAATTTATCCTCAATGAGCTCCTCTGCGCACAAATTTTTAAATTGAACCCAGTCCGCCTTATGTAGATTCCAACGAGGAATAGGCTCCTCAAGTTTTGGTGACCCTATGTTTTTAAGTATAATTGGAAAGTGATCGCTCCCACAGAGATCACCGTTGACCATCCAATCATAATCCAGAAGAATTGATGGATGGCACAACGATAAATCAATGTGGGTAAGCGAGCCAGAGGCAGGGTGTAAATATGTTGGGGCATTGGTGTTATAAAGACATAAGCTGTTTTTATTAATAAAATCTTCGATACGTCTACCTCTATCGTCAGTGCCTGGGGAGCCCCAGAGGCTATTATGACCGTTAAAGTCACCCATGATAATATATGGCACTGGTAGTTGTGATACGATGTTACTCAGTTCATCACAACTAAATGGAGTATTTGGAGGTAAATATATAGAACAGACTGTTATTTTTCGGTGAAGAGTTGCGCTTATAGCAACAGCTTGTAAGGTGGTATTTAGCTGAATGTGTCTGTGAGGAACGTTTTTATGCACCGCCACCGCCACACCACCTGATGGGCGGCCACCTGTTGTTGGAGTTTTGGTGTATAGTGTAAATTGTCGGAGATTGATGGTGTCTTTCAGCATTATTTCTTGAAGGCAGAATATGGATGGGTTTTTTGTTTGTATAAGATGTTTTAATTCTTCTATGTTCGCTTTAAATCCGCGTATGTTCCATTGTATGATAGTGTTTGTCTCTATGTTGGTCCCTGAGGATAGTTTGTCGGACCGACAGGACTACTTGAAGTAGGTTGTTTGGTGGCGATAAATGTGTTGTCCTGGAGACGCCGGTGGGATTGGCGTTTTAGCTCCAGGTGGCCCAGCAGGTGGATTTTGTTGTGGTTTGTGGTGTGGCTTAGATGGACCCGACTTGAACCTGTTCGGGTCCCCAATGATTACTTTACAGGCCTTAGCATCAGCCATATCTGGGACATCATTGTCCCAGTTAGGCTTGTCAACCAAGGCCTGGACCGACGCATGTTTGACGGTGACACTGTCAACAGGCGTCTTTGCACGGGTTATCTGAGCATAGGTTGCCACATTCAGGTCTGAACGCTCGACTATCCTCCGAGCCTCGGGGAAAGAGACACCTTGGGTATATTTGACCCGTAATATCTCCCTCTCCCGAGTCCAGGCAGGACAGGTGCGAGCAGACGCAGCATGGTCACCCCCGCAATTGACGCAGTGACGGTTAACAATGTCACATTCGTCTTTTTCGTCGTGACCTTCTCGGCCACAGTACTGACATACCATTTTCCGTCTACAATTGCTCTCATGATGGCCGTACGGTATGCCAGTTACGGCACCTCAATGGATTAGGGATGTAGACAGTGACATTGTAACGTTGGTATCCAACAGTTACGCTCTGTGGTAATGTTGGTGTAGCGAATGTTAGGATAAAAGTGTGTGTTGGGACCAAGCTCCCACTTTTTCTCGTCATGATGCGTTTAACATGAGAGACCGGAATGTTCTCCTCTTGGAAGTATGACAGTATGTCAGCCTCATTGTCATTGCGCAAGGCTGGGCACCTGATTACCCCCTTGCTGCAATTCAATGATGAGTGGTTTTACACACACACTGAGGCCGGCAAAACTGTTGGTTCCAAGGAGAATCTCCGCTTGTTGCTTGCGGAAAACCTCTATTAGGAGATCACCCGATCCCAAAGGCTTGACAGATTTGACATCTCCAGCAATGCCTTTGATGCCCTTTCGCAGTAGTAAGGGTGATAAACCTGCAGTGGTCTTGCCACTCTGTGTAGAGGACATGACCAGAAACTGTGGGAATGTGTTTGTTGTACTGCTTTTTGTTTGTTGATTTGTGGTTGATTCCTTTTGGGGAGATTTTGGTTGTAGTTCATTTTGTTTGTTTTTGGAAGCCATCTTTTAGAGTTAATTAAAATTCGCTAGCTGTGCCCCCACCCACCTCGGAGCCCAACAGGGGGACACTCATGATGACATGGATATCCAATGTCAGTGTCAGGGTTACACAGATAGTATACTCGGAAGAATATTTCGAACAAACATAATTCAAATCAAGCTTGCGACAGCACGCTCGCAAGATTGTACACCTGCAAGATCGATCAGAATCAAGACAATCCAAATTAAACTCACGATTGACCCTAAGCCACCGCCTTCTTGGAGATCTACGAACCAAGGGCTCGGCATGACCAGCCGATTGATAATACAGGGCCCATATTACCTCTCGTCTAACCGGAGTCTGAAGCCAAAGTAGTGTGTAGCAGTAAAAAAAGGAAGAAAAAAGAGCAAAACCTATTCGACCACCAGGACCTATACGAGATGCATTAGGGGCCGCGGTGGCCGAGTGGTTAAGATGTCCCGACATATTACCACAAGCCCTCCACCTCTGGGATGCGGGTTCGAATCCTATGTGGGGCAGTTGCAAGGTACTGACCGCTGGCCGGTGGTTTTTCTCCGGGTACTCCGGCTTTCCTCCACCAACAAACCTTGCACGTCCTTACATGACCCTGGCTGTTAATAGGACGTAAAACTAAACAAACCAAATACGAGATGCAACCCACGGCAAACAGGTTGGCTCAAATTGGAGCTACTGTGAAAGCCTTCAGCTACACTGATATCAAGCAGACGCACATCACACCCCCAAAAGTGGTGTGCATCCGCATGAGAGCAGTGCACCCAGTCTCGGGACGTGGACCCAGCTTTCATGGAGACCTGCCCCCAGAGCTGCCCCCAGGGGACCAGAGTCAAAATTTATACAAGTTCTGTTCCCCTTCCCCCAAGGATGTTTGTGGTCAAATTTGGTTACAATCCATGCAGAACTTTAGGACAAGTAGCGATTTATAGGATTTACCTCTATTTCCCCTATTGGGCCCCGCCCCTCCTGCCCCGGGGGGGGGGGGGGGGACAGAGCCAAAATTTATACAAGTTCTGTTCCCCCTCCCCCAAGGATGTTTATGGCCAAATTTGGTTACAATCCATGCAGAACTCTATGACTAGTAGCGATTTAAAGGAAATGTTGACGGACGGACGCCGCGCCATGACATAAGCTCACCGGCCCTTCGGGCCAGCTGAGCTAAAAAACAACAACCTTCGACAGTATTAGGTAATAATAACATTGCCGATGAGATGTTATCAATACCTTCTGGCTCACAGCTTCATGATTTTTCTGACTCCTCATGGATGCAAGAAGAAACCATTCAAACTGGACCTGAAACAGACTGTTCTTGCTCAAGTGGATTGCAAAGTGGGGCATCCCTTCCTGGGAATTCACAAGCAGGGCATGAAGTTATACCTGCTGACTGTCCGCCAGAAGATTGTAATAGTTCACAGAATGGATCAGCTGATTTATCCCTAATATCCCATTTTGAAACCCTAATGGATGTGTGTGACTTGAATTCAGAAAGTGACAGCAATCATGAACTGAGCGAAAGTGAGTCGGAGAGTTCTAATCCCAGTAGTGAAGATCATGAAAATTCTTCAATTGTACAGTCCTTTCAAAGTCCACCATTATTTGTGTTGCCACATTCTTGTGAGGTTTTTAATCGGACATGACACATTATGAACATCTCTTGGGTGTAAATGCTCTTGATATCTCTGGAAATTTAAGTAGCCTAGTTCTTGAAAATGTTTTAGACTTGATAAAGCTTCATGTCCCAATGAACAATTTATGTGAAGAAATGTGAGTGACCTGAAAAAGAAGTTGGGATTTGATAAGGATTACCTTAAAAACTTTCAGTAATGTAGCATTTGTGAGAGGACCTGTCCAGACAACATAGATAGATGTTTAACACCGGAATGTGGAAGTTTAAAATCAAACACGAACTACTTTGTTGTGGGAGATATTTCTGGTGTTAGTCAGGTTGTCCGTCTTTCGTTTTTATTTTTTATTTTTTTTAACAATTTCTGTAGAAGGAAGTGGAGTACATTGTGTTGCCAATATTAACCCTATACATAAAGAATTCGGATTGTTTGATGTGTTCATATTGCTGATTGCTGATTTATCCACTTTAGCATCTCAAAACTGAATTTATCAGACATCATCAGCAACAACAATATCTTTATCAACAACAGCATCAGATCCACCAGCAACAACAGCAGACTCGCGAGATTCCTCAGCAACACCAGCAGCAGTTCTCTCAGCTTCAAACACAACAGGAGTCCTCTACTGAACAATTATTCAACCGCTTTACAAAGGTGATAAAACACTGAGATCATATTTGAACGTTTTCTTCAGACAAATGTATTGATCAAACCTACAACGACTATAAAAGATGCCTCCAATAAGATCCTGTTCTATGCATTTTCAAAGTTTTCAGTCAAGCTTCATTAAATTAGGTAGTATCCCATTCCTAATCTTCAGAGTTATGAGTATCCATTTCAAGTTCTTAAATGAAATTGAATAATAGATCAAGGTACACAGATAGAAGTCTATACTGATAAAAGTTTAAATGTTTATGCAAGTAAGGAAAGTTTGTTCAACTACGTAGATTGATAACTAATGAATGACTTTATTTTTGTTGTGTTAGGAGCAACTTTTGGGGGAAAATACGTCATTTAGCTTTTTCAAGGGCCTGTAATGTTTTGTGTCGAATCATGTTTAAAGTGAATAGTCGGGCAAAGGAAACCAGTCTAAATGCGTTCTTTGGCCTTCCAAAAGTCATTGTATACCATAATGATGGTCAAGTTCTGCTTACGGTGTCCAGTTTTGACCATTGAAATTTTGGGGAAGCCCCGTGTAAATTTAGCACAGTTCTAAATATAAATTCGCCAAACTCTTTGAAAACGAGGCTGCGTGGAAAGTCAACATGGACATGTGTTTCTCAAGTCGTGTCCGGTTTTTTTTTTTTTTTTTTTTTTTTTCCGTTTCCGTGTGAATAACCCACTATGCGGTATGCAAATTGTTGTTTTTGAGATTGATCATTTGAATGCAAATGAAGTTATTCTTACATTATAACAATGCTTTGTAATCATTTTTCGATTATAAGCATCTTGTACATGGAAATCGACACAAAATTCGGCCGATGCAGAGATGGGGCCCCGGCAAGGGGCAATTATTTGCAGCCAACGCATTCGTCGTATTTTACATCAACCGAATCAATGAAGGTTAAATACAAATAATCGTTAAAATAATTTTCCCATTTAAAACCACACGAAAACGTTTCCTATAAGGAACGTCCATGCATGTCAGCTGTCAAGATGTTGAAAATCAACTAGCTCATTACATAGATATTTTACAAGTACAATATATGATATATTCAATTATTCGTGTAGTTTTTTTGCAAGAGATTAATTAAATTATCTATGGTCTCTAGTTGTTTTTTTTTTTGTCAACACAATATTTGAGTTTTGGAGAGAGATGACATGAATGTCCAGCTGGAAGGAAAGAAAACTTTTATGATGATATATGTATATGTATCGTACAGCATGTATATGTAAACGTATACATTCCATGTAGCTGCTATTAGAATTCAAACTAGGAAATTCTCTCAAACATTGAATAATATTTAATTCTTCACTTCATGTAGGCCTATGCTGTGAGAATTAACAACATCACTATATATTTCCAGAAAACCACATTAGGCCTACATGTATGTTACTTTCCTTTTCTGTTGTTTTCCTGTTTCTTTTTTGTGCTCTGCGAGAAAAGATGATTGAGTTGTAAGAAAAAGTAATTAATAAGAAAAATGTAGTACCACAGAATTTGTCTGTAGCGCGAGGGGTTCTATACTGTTTTAATAGTCCAGTAATAAATAATTAAATTGAAAATTTCAAATTAAGATGAAATTTTGTAAATTCCATTTTGAATGAAGTGGTTCCCCTCCTTTTGAGAGTACACAGTGTGTATAGCCTTTTTTTGCGTTTTTAGGAATAATACCTGAATAGGAACCTGAAATAACATGACAATCAATCAGTATGTTGTGTGTTGGGGGGGTGGGGGTGGGGTTAGTCGCTAAACCTGCCTATAATATAGGCCTTTTTAAATTATTTTTTTGCCTAATATATAGACTATATATTAGGAAAAAAAAAAAAAAAAAAAAGCCTAATAATATAGGCAGGTTTAGCGGACTTAGGGGTGGGGGCTAAAAGCAGAAGAATCATGAGGTTGGGAATTGTAACTTTGAGTGGGGGGTTGAAATATAGAAGAAATAGCTTACAGTAACTTGGAAGTTGGAAGTTTGCTTTATCATATGATCTGGTCATTGCATATTTTTGGGGTTATACATTGGCTTTTTTTTGTTATTTTTGTCTGCATTGATTTTGGAGCAACTTTGAATCCATATGGCTACTTATATCTTTCTTTTTTCCATGTGTATGCTTATTTCTTCTGTACTTTATCACCCTCCGGCCAAGCTCACAAACTTCCCAATAGGTACCACTTTTTTTGTTAGAACTCAAATCCAAAGACGTGGTGTACATTAGCTACTACATAACTACATTTTATTTCATATGTGTTTGTACAGCTCACTGTTACGCCTCAGTAGTTAATACATAAATGGTCTGATTTACAAGTTTACACATTAAGACAATTAAATGTGAAAATTTGGTTCCAGACAAAAAGATTTTTAACATTTCAGATAACTTGCTAGTTTTATGGTTTTATTTATATGTTGAGTTCTACTCTCTTGTAAAGTAGAATTTTAGAAATCCTAAGACAATGGTATCTATATTGCTATATGTAAAAAAAAATCCTTTATAATTTTAAAAGTAATTGAAAAGCTATCTCACAAGCCTGACAAACAAAGGGCCGGCATATGGATGCCAAGAATTATAATCACTGGATCTAGAGGACTAAATAAACAAATATTTCTACAAAGTTAAACCAATGAAAAAGTATTGCATCATAATTTTATTTAATGATTACAGCTGAATGGAACATTTAATAAATTAATACTGTTTAAATGTTCTGTTCATGATCTTCTAGGTCCATATTGAAAAAGTTTACTTTCAAGAGCACTCATATCAACATTCTTCAGTCTTCATATGATGCTAATTGTATGTATATGTATACATACACTTGTATACAGGTCCAAGGATGACCTTTTCTGTATTCATGTCCCTATGCATGCATGGTGCCTGAAAAAAAGAACCAACAATTGTTTATATCTGTTGAATATGACAACAAGAGGCCCAGAGGGCCTGTATCGCTCACCTGGTTTGTAATGCCAAGTAATATTCTGGATACAGGTTCATTGTTTATTTTTCTGAAGAAATTTGAATATTTACCTCTAATTCCCCTATTGGGCCCCACCATCCTCCCCCTGGGGGTCAGAGCCAAAATTTATACAAGCTCTGTTCCCCTTCCCCCAAGGATGTTTGTGGGCCAAATTTGGTTATAATCCATGCAGAACTCTATGACTAGTAGCGATTTATAGGATTTACCTTTATTCCCCTATTGGGCCCCGCCCCTCCTGCCCCCAGGGGTCAGAGCCGAAATTTATACAAGTTCTGTTCCCCTTCTCCCAAGGATGTTTGTGGCCAAATTTGGTCACAATCCATGCAGAACTCTATGACAAGTAGCGATTTATAGGATTTACCTATTTCCCCTATTGGGCCCCGCCCTCCTGCCCCTGGGGGGTTAGAAGCCAAAATTTATACAAGTTCTGTTCCCCTTCCCCCAAGGATGTTTGTGGCCAAATTTGGTTACAATCCATGCAGAACTCTATGACTAGTAGCGATTTATAGGATTTACCTTTATTTCCCCTATTGGGCCCCGCCCCTCCTGCCCCCAGGGGCTCAGAGCCAAAATTTATACAAGTTCTGTTCCCCTTCCCCCAAGGATGTTTGTGGCCAAATTTGGTCACAATCCATGCAGAACTCTATGACTAGTAGCGATTTAAAGGAAATGTTGACGGACAGACAGACGGACGGACGGACGGACGGACGACGGACGCCGCGCCATGACATAAGCTCACTGGCCCTTCGGGCCAGGTGAGCTAAAAATTGAAATGATCAATTTCAAATATATATAAATGAATAAATGTAGGTTCATTCTACAGGTTTTTTTTTTATTTTAGATAAAACATTTTATAAGTTGTGAATGTGTCACTGATGCATTTGATAGAATCAAATATTGTTTCAAAAAAGATACAAAATTCATTATCTATAGTTCCAACAAAAATTCAGAATAATTATAAATGATACATGGCTGCAGTACATTTCAACTCTGTAAAGTTTGTCATATACACATGAACCAGGTACAGTTGTAATAAATATACAAACGCTATTTATTATTATGACCAGAAATAATACTGTATGTGTCCTCCAAAATATATCTAATGAACAAGCTAAAACCTACATGTACATATGTATATGTGTATATCAGAACATATACAATACAATTTTACCAATTAACCTACAATGTAAATCCTATATACAATGTATGTGTATAACACTACCAGCACATGTACAGAACAAAAATTTACAAATTAAAAATCTATAAATATATACATCAGAACTGTATGAATTGACCGGTAGCATAATATTATAGATTAATTGAAACAAATCTTAGCTTGATAATACACTAGCGGTTACATTCTAACTGTACATGCATTACAACGGTACATTTTATAAATATACAGGGCATTCATTACCCCTAAAGAGGCCCCACGAAAGAACCGCTATTTACCCCAGGGTTACGTTTTACGCGATTGGGGAACAGGTATGAAACATGTGACCATATGTGACCACTCATTTATGAAAAAATACTGCTAGGGACTATTTACATAATGATCAAAATACGAAGACTCACTCACTATCAGCTGAGCAGGGAATACCGGGTAGTAGGCCTAGGTGCGTACAGTAGCGGTCCGGAGCCGCGTGCTCGTTTGAACTGTTCTCTTCACTATAACAAGTTGTATTAACACTCCCCATGCGTCGTAATGTTTACCGAGTCAGTTGTTGGGATTGTCGCTGCTCCATTGCCTTTCCTTTCGCATTTTAGGCGAGTCAGTTGGTTGTTTTGGCGGAAACCTTTTGGTTCAAAACTACGGTAGCCATGTTTTGTTTACTACGGAGAGTGGTGGATGTTGCGCATGCGTTAAGATTGAACTGCACTCATAGCCGGTCGGGAGGACTTTTAGGATTCCCATAGATATTATTATTTTCTTCGCATGTACAGCGATTTTGACGGAGAGTTTTATTTTTCTAATTCATAAGAAATTATGCCGGATATATTAATACCATTTTTACCGATTTTACAGTCACTTGCCCGACTATTCACTTTAAAGAAGAGGAGAGAATGGGTCTTAAGGTAACGGGACTAGGAGCAAAACCAGGTCTAGACAAAGAAAAATTAGAGGCTTTGTATGGTAAGTGCAATTTCATATATTTATACATGTAATATTCTGTTTGTTGACCTTTACGTTACAGTTTATATAATTCTTTGATCATAATGTGATGTATATTGCAGTTTAATACTTATTCATGAATAATATTTATATTCGTGATACACATAATTATCTCTTTGCTGAGTGTTTTCGTTATAGCTCTATTAATAATAAGATTAAGGGGAGAGAGAACTATTTATAATCTACCATTGAAGCTTAACAATGCATACTGTAAAAAAATAAGTTTTCGGAAATTTGATCTAGATGTTAATCATTATGATTTCCTGACGGATTTTTCAACATCTACCTCATCTCATCTTCAGGAATTATTCAGCAGCAAGTTGGCAGAAGTGTTAAAACCATCTGCAACAAAAAAGGGAAAGAGGTGAGATCTATTGCTAAACAGTGCTCCAAATAGTGTTTTGAGGGGTGGGATTGCGAGAACCAAAACTTGTGTAGGAAAAAGTAATGTGCCTTGAACTTGAACTATCAGATAATTGATAAACTGTCCCATTTTGCTGTTAATCGATTAAAATTGATCACAAAACAGATGTATACATTCATATAAATGTATTTATGAAGACTGAAGAGATAAAACTGATATTAAAAATTCTTTATATTTCATTTGTCTGTATTTGTATTTTGACTGATTGAAAGCAAAGCATTTGTTGTAATGCATGCAAGAAAAATGTTTTGCTGTCGAGCATATGTCCATCGTGTATGTTCTATAAATTTTAATGAAATAGAGAACAAGAGGCCCAAGGGCCTTAATGGTCATCTGACTATAAGTACAATACAACATAGTCGTTTCAAGAGTTTAGCCTATTTGACCCCTGTGACCTTGATTGAAGATCAAGATTAATCATTTGAACAAACTTGGTAGCCCTTCATCCCAGCATGCTGCATGCCCAATATGAGTATCCTGGGCCTTTTGGTTCTTAAGAAGTCGTTGAAAGATTTTAGCCTTATTAAATCCAGTGACCTTGAATGAAGGTCAAGGTCCTTCATTTGAACAAACTTGGTAGCCCTTCATCCAAGCATGCTACATGCCCAATAACAGTACCCTGGGTCTTGAGAGTCGTTTAAAGATTTTACCTTTTTTGAAAGTTTGTATGAAAGGAAGATCAGTATTGCTTTCAAATTTTGTAGGACAATCCACATGCCGTTTAGATTTGCTTAATGAGGAATAATCAGTCAAGATTGTTTTTTTTTTATTAAAATTGGTTAAACCCACAAATTGGCAATTTTATGCAGCCCAAGATTGTATATCCACTAAATCCTTTTTTGACTTTCCAATCTTACTTTTCTTCTTCATTTCAGAAGATGAAATGCCAAAGTTGCTTCCTTCTGCATCGTCTAAAAGCTCAAATGCCAAGTAAATACATACACTATAAAACTTTGTGAATCTCTTGAAAAATTACCACTTTGATAATGTACTGGTTATGTTATTGTGTAATACATATTCTTATTACTGTATCATTATCATAATATTATATAACAAAAATACCTGGTTTAATATCTTAAAGCATAGGAACATAAGTGGGCAGCGAAAAGTACAGTAGATTGCCATGAATTTGTTGTAAGCGAAATAACCCGCCGTATACATCAAACGGGCAGAGACATTTCGTACCTGCACACAATAGATGTAAACAAACATGTAGACGAACACGTTGTGTAAGTGTTTTTTCGGACTGAAGAAGGCCCTATAGTGGCTGAATATATATTCCATAGAAATGATTTTGATTTTACTTTGAATTTATTTTGGCCTTTTATTTCGGATTATTAATATACTAGCTTTATACCGTTTTTCCTCATTATTGTTGTAAGCGTGTTTGTTATAAACTTGTTAAAGATGCTCCACCGCCCACAGAGCATAAATGATATTCATCATTTCAACAATAATTAGTGTTTAATCGTGAATATCATTTGAAGAATCTTGCAGCTGTACATGCATCATTAAATAATAATTTTTCATACAAAGCATACATTTTTCATTCATTTCATTTAGATTAGAACGACGAATACAAAGTCTGGAAAAAGAGGTCAAGGAGCTGCGGCATTTCTTCAGATACCCGAAAAGAAAATTTCATGAACTTGCTTCCTACAGACCCAGAAAGGAGTCTCAGGCCGCTGAACCAGCTATCGCTGCTGCTTCGAATGATTCAACGAAATTGAGTGTTGACGACCTACTGAAATCGGTGCAACACATTCAGTGTAGCGCCGGCAAACATACAAATGACTGTCTGAGGTGTATCAGTCTCAAGGTATTTTCTAGACCGGATTTGGTAATGTTCTAGGACGGGGAAGAAAACTGTTCGCTCTCCTGGTGAGCAGCACAGGCCAGCTCTAGACTCAGAGAAATTCAAACTTGTGGAACAGGCTGTGACCATGAAATACAGCATTACTGTGGATGTTTTTGTTTTTTTTAAAATGATAACCTTGTGAAAATGCAACGTAGGGCCAACAAGTCAAAATCAGGGAATTAAGAATTAACATTTGATACTGTGAAAGTATTAGTGACTTTATGACTGTCACCCATGTTTATGGATATTGCCTCTTAGTCTGCCAGCATGCTTAATGTATAACATTTATCAGTAATTCATTATAATTTTTCTTAACTCTCCTTAATTTTCAGTAAGGATTTTTGTTTGCAAGTTCAAGAACAGTTATAGACGGTTCATGAAATAAAGTTCAAGAACGGTTCCTGAACATCTTAGTTCAAGAACATTTGCACCATTTAACGTTCAAGAACTGTTCTTGAATTATTCTTGAACTGATTAAGAACAGTTCATGAATATTTCTTGTACTGTTCTTGAAATTCTCACAGAGGAAAGCTTTTTAAGATTGTCGAAGAATCGGATGATGACACGTCTGTTATCAAAACACTTAAAGACAAACTGCAATGTACAATTAACTGTAGAGCATTGACTGACACAATCACACTCCTTGGTTGTCTCTTAAACCACTTTACAAATGACTTTAACTTCGCAGTTGAGGGATCAGGCATGTGCTTATTTGATAGAGGAAGATGGAGATTTCAGTCGAGTCTATAATTTTTATCAGATTTTGTGGTCGACCTAGAAAATAAACTGAAGGATATACACCAGTTTGCGTAGGAACATTTACGGAAAGCTTCGGAACGAAAAAAACATCATTACGATGTGGGAGTCAGGCACACAGAAAATATCGCGTCGGTGATCTAGTATGGAGAAACCAGAAACAATATAGTGGGGAGGAAGGCGAAAATAGCGAGACAATGGACTGGACCATGGGTTATTGTGAATATTTTAAAGTGACGTTCTGTTAAAAATCAAGGGTTCAAAGCGTACCGATGCTGTCGTAGTCCACGGAGACAATTAAAAACGACCTATGGGGTCTCGGGCAGTGAAATGGTATCGTTCGGTTGACATAAACAGGCCTATACCGATTACTCCTAATTTCGGTGAAATGGACTTGTCCAGTGAAACGGGGATTGTTTGTTTAAGTTTTACGGCCCATCGACAACTAAGATCATTTAGGGCCAAGCTACAGGGCAGGCATTAGTACCAGGACATAAACAAGGACTTTATCTAAAAGATCAGGATAAGAAAAAGGGCAAGCAAAAACTAAAACAAAATTGTAAATGTTGATTTAATAAAAAGAGTTACATAGGATAAAATAGTTTTGGCTAAAACACATGAGAAAACTCATGCACAATGTTGACGAAACGAAGAGTGTTGCGTTGATATGAATATAAGATGAGGTGAGAAAACGTTCAAAATGCCGATCTCTTTGAGATAATTGAAAATACGATTATGTCTCACGGCATGAAACAAAGTGTACATGTCGGAAACATCATAGTACTTATCTCATATGTGTTTCTGGGGTTTCTTGATTTCAAAGCCTGACGAACCGAAAGAGAGTCTGAACAGATGATTGCCTTTTCAATGTGATCTTCGATAAGGTCAAGCGCCAGACCGATAGCACACGCTTCCGCAGAGAAAATGGAGGCAACATCCGGGAATCGGATAGAGGAACAGTGATTAGATGTACAGCATACTGCCGCAACGTTTTCACCATCTTTTGAGCCGTCAGTGTAGATTTGAACATGTTCAGGGTGTTCTTCGGGTAATGCACTGGATTTTGCCCTCTCATATAGAGGTTTGTTTGTTTGTTTGATTAATTAACGTCCTATTAACAGCTATGGTCATGTAAGGACGGCCTCCCAAGTATGCGATGTGTTGCGTGTATGTTGTGCGAGGTGCGTGTTTTAGGAGACTGCGGTATATTCATGTTGTGTCTTCTTGTATAGTGGAACTGTTGCCCTTTTTATAGTGCTATATCACTGAAGCATGCCGCCGAAGACACCAAGCAACACACCCCACCCGGTCACATTATACTGACAACGGGCGAACCAGTCGTCCCACTCCCTGTATGCTGAGCGCTAAGCAGGAGCAGAAACTACCACTTTTATAGTCTTTGGTGTGTCTTGGCCAGGAGACAGAACCCAGAGCCTTCCTCACAGGGGCGAACGCTCAACTCAAGGCCAAAAGTGAGGCAGTGCCAAGGGAGGCATTAGGAAAGATAAAGTCAGTTAGGAAGAAGAGAAAAGATAAGATCCTAAATTTAGTCGCCTTCATATAGAGGTAAATTGATATCATGAGCATGGTGGTACATCCGATACTGTGTACTCGTCAATGGTGTCGAAATTTACTGTTAATAGGACGTTAATTAAACAAACAAACAAACAAGTTCCAGCAAAAAAAAATTTGAAATTCTGTTGCCAAATATTGGTATGAGCTTTTGATTTTGTGTAAATATTTCTTGATGTTGTGGATTGAATACAAGGTTAAATGCGGGATTTTTGGGGTTGGATTTCAGTTGAGCAGCATACTGTAAGTATAATTTCTTTCCTCGATCGTCTAGAGATGGCTCATTAGCTTCCACATGGAAGTACTGCATGGATCTCTCTCAAATTCTATATGTAAGTTCCCCTAGGACCTTAGTTGTGCATATTGCATTTGAAGTTTGTTATATATAGCTCAGAAAATAGGATCTTTCTCAAATTTCATATGAAGTAATATGTAGTAAAAGTTTGAAAAGCAGAGAAAAGATCCCTCTTTCCATTGTCAGACGTAGATTATTCTTTAGTGGGTGCCAAGATCCCCCTGGGATCTCGTGTTAAAGTAACCGCCGATTGGGTTCGGTGGCCGTGTGGTTTTCGACAGTAGGCTGTCAAGCTTGTTTTTGGCTACATTTTTTCAGGCGTTGTTTTGCGCAGATAAATTTTGGGTAAATAGGTGGTGGCCTGGGCCTATATTCATTTAATGAGGGTTTTTGTTACAGGCATTGTGTATCTTGAGGTGAGCAGTGTGGTTGGTAATATTGGGCACCCTGTTTTGTTGTGCTAAATAGGCTACGCTTACATATCTCTATAAATTAGGTATTTTGGGGGCTGCGATTTGTGTTGCCACTTTAACCGATTTTAACTGATCTTCTGTCACCTAAGCGTCTGGGGTTTCTAGGTCGTGTTTATTTTCGTCACTTTTATAGTCTTAGTGATTCTGGTGTTTATATTTTCTGATATATGTATTTCAGACTATGTTGGTATTGAAGAACAGACATTCCTTAATGGGGAAAAAGCTTTTGCTGGTCATTCTAAAGTTGAGGGACCTAGACGTTAGCATCTTGGACCTGGCCTCGTTTGCACGGCTGAAGCGTGATCATGGTCTTGAGAAATACACTGCGGAGCAGTTAGCGGAGGAGTTTCGCCATCTGTCCGGAGAGTCCCCGGGGGATATTTTGACAATGGCAGGGAAACCTGAGAACAAGGACACCCTTATGGCTCTCCTGCATGTGAGCATCCTGTATGCTAATGAGGTTGGGGTACCCAAGGTTTCTATCCTACGCCGAGATGGGGGACCAACCCAGGACAGGGGACGGTGTAGCCAGACAGACACCCCCTGTGTAATTGTATGGTTTTTTTTCTATTTTTCAAAAATATGTGAAGCTCAAAAATAAATTAATTTTTCATAAAATCAAGGAGAAGCCTCCTCTTACATGACAAACAATCCGGCTTTTGATTGGGTGCTGGAATATAGGGTCATGACATCACCAGATTTTAAACAGTGATGGAGGCATTTACAAAATGATTAACTATGTGCAACAATTCTTAGGATATCTTATAATCCAAAGGTTCATATTATGGACTGATGACAGATTTTACAAGGTATGTTAAAAATCTAATTATATTGTTTGTTTGATTTCATTTTAATGTGCATAGCATATCTTTAGGAGCTTGAGTTTGCATGTACATGTGTGTGCAACATAACATGGAGATGTCTGATTTGATTTCTACAAGTACACAAGCTAGTTTCATAATCTGAAAGGTGTGAAACAAAAAAACAAGAGGCCCAGAGGGCCTGTATCGCTCACCTGGTTTTTAATGCCAAGTAATGTTCTGAATACAGGTTCATTGTTTCATTTCTGAAGGAATTTTAATATTAACCTCTAAATCCCCTATTGGGCCCCAAAAAAGGATGTTTGTAGCCAAAATTTGATTACAATTCATGTAGAACTCTATGACTAGTAGCGGTTTAAAGGATTTACCTCTATTTCTCCTATTGGGCCCCGCCCCTCCTGCCCCTGGGGGACCAGAGCCAAAATTTATATAAATTCTGTTCCCCTTCCCCCAAGGATGTTTGTGGCCAAATTTAGTTACATTCCATTCAGAACTCTATGACAAGTAGCGATTTAAAGGATTTACCTCTATTTCCCCTATTGGGCCCTGCCCCTCCTGCCCCCAGGGGACCAGAGCCAAAATTTATACAAGTTCTGTTCCCCTTCCCCCAAGGATGTTTGTGGCCAAATTTAGTTACATTCCATTCAGAACTCTATGACAAGTAGCGATTTAAAGGATTTACCTCTATTTCCCCTATTGGGCCCCGCCCCTCCTGCCCCCAGGGGACCAGAGCCAAAATTTATACAAGTTCTGTTCCCCTTCCCCCAAGGATGTTTGTGGCCAAATTTAGTTACATTCCATTCAGAACTCTATGACAAGTAGCGATTTAAAGGATTTACCTCTATTTCCCCTATTGGGCCCTGCCCCTCCTGCCCCCAGGGGACCAGAGCCAAAATTTATACAAGTTCTGTTCCCCTTCCCCCAAGGATGTTTGTGGCCAAATTTAGTTACATTCCATGCAGAAATTCTAGGACAAGTAGCGATTTATAGGATTTACCTCTATTACTCCTATTGGGCCCTGCTCCTCCTGCCCCCAGGGGGTCAGAGCCAAAATTTATACAAGTTCTGTTCCCCTTCCCCCAAGGATGTTTCTGGCCAAATTTGGTTACAATCCATGCAGAACTCTAGGACAAGTAGCGATTTATAGGATTTACCTCTATTACCCCTATTGGGCCCCGCCCCTCCTGCCCCCTGGGGGTCAGAGCCAAAATTAATACAAGTTCTGTTCCCCTTCCCCCAAGGATGTTTCTGGCCAAATTTGGTTACAATCCATCCAGAACTCTATGACTAGTAGCGATTTAAAGGAAATGTTGACGGACGGACGACGGACGGACGGACGACGGACGGACGGACGACGCGCCATGACATAAGCTCACCGGCCCTTCGGGCCAGGTGAGCTAAAAATGTATAAATAATTGGTACCTAAAAGATTAATATATGTAGAATCTGCTTTTCAAAAGTCACATTTTGTTTGCCAAGAAATGCTTCCAATGTAGTCAGAATCAGTTGATATACATGGTAGCATTCAATTGTATGTAATGTATGTTATTATGACATCTAGTTATATTTTATACTATAAGTTTGCCATTTTCTCCTAAAAAGGAAATTTATTGCTTGAAAAATAAACATGTCAGCGGAGACATTTTAATATATATTTTTTTTTCAATATCAAAGTAGGATTGTAACAGTTGTAATAAATTACAAGTTTGGATTCAGTATTGAACTGGTTATGATGCAGTTCATGACTACATATTCATGAACTTTTCATGAACTGTCATCAATTTGTTCAAGAACAGTTCATGAAGCATTGTTTACTATTTTCATTTGCCCATTTAATGTTCAAGAATAATCCATGAACTTTTATGAACAGTTCATCAAATGTTCAATTGACGCTAAATTCGTTTTAAAAGCATTGTATAATAAAAAAAGGAATAATTATATTTCTGTTTCATTGATTACAAAAACGTGTAAATGGTGCGGCAGCTTCAAAACTTACAGCTGATGTAAATGTCTTGCAGGGGATGCAAATGTGGCTACTTCACCAAATAGGACCCTGTATGCTCCAGAGACAAATAACTTTGAAACATGCAGGTATTTCCATGTGTATATGGAGTATTCAAGCTGAAAGAAAACGATTATCATTTTATCAAGTACAAATGCAACTGGCAGTTACTGGTTTATCATGGTATGATTTTCTGTTGTAAATTGATAGATTCCTATTTGAACATAGCTAATTTTGCATGGACTTCCGTTTAACACTCATCCATCTGAGTAACTTCCCTTTCTTTCACTCTGTCAGTACCTCTGATATATCCTGCGAGATTTTCTGGAGTGAGGCTCGGTCACGTGACCCTTCTAAGCCAATCAGTGCTTTACGTTAACTTATTAAAGTGTCACGAAAAATTTTCCAGCTGTGAAAAAAGGCTTCGACCAATCACAGCGCGTTTGCAAATGCTGTTCGGCATAGGCGGTGAATAAAATGGACGACCAAGATGAGCGAATAGTATGCAATTTCTTTTCTATTGACAGCCTATATACACACCAGAAGGAAGCTTTATCGACTATCCTACGTGGTAAGGACGTGTTCCTGACGACTACAACTGGAAGCGGCAAGTCACTTTGCTATCAGGCTATACCAGTGTTGACTGAAAAGTTGATATTTGTAATTTCACCATTGATCAGTATCATGAAGGAACAGTCGAGTTTCTGTCTACATTAGGGATCATATCCACCTCTATTGGTAAAGATGACGATGAAAAAGCTTCTACACTTAACAGAGATTTCTCAGTAGTGTATGCGTGCCCAGAAAGGTTACTTGGTGAAGAGATGTGGAGAGACTTGTTGCTGTCGGATGTATATCGCCAGAGATTGGGGGCCGTAGTAGTGGATGAAGCGCACACGGTTTTTGCAGTGGTATGTATTATATACAAAATGTATGTGTGTGTATGACCAATCTGATTAAAATACAGATCCTTATTATCACTACTTTTGATATGAGGATCTGAGAAAATCCCATTAGGGGTCATGTCCAGGCGACCTTTGTAAATGGCCAATCAAATTGCTGCTGGCAAAATTTTGACCGTGAATTCCATGGGACGAAATAGTTTGAAAATCTGTCAGAACACATGGGATAAAGGTCATCCGAACATGACCCTTAATCGGATTTTCTCAGATCCTCTATTGAACGGTGTGGTTATAAGGATCTGTATTTCAATCAGATTGGTGTATGACATGATCTCATTTTAAGTCTCAAGAGTTTAAAATAAAAGAACAGAACATGTGCAGATATGACTTGATTGAAAACTGTGGTAATATATCGTTTAATACTTGTTGATTACCGCAGTCTCCCAAAACATACACCCAACACACCGCATACATGGGAGGCCGTCCTTACATGACCATAGCTGTTAATAGGACGTTAATTAATCAAACAAACAAACAAATATAATGCAATGTTAGAAAATTGTTTCTAATAAAAATTTAATTCCATGCATGATGATTTGATCACTTCTTCAATTATTTTACACCCCCCTCCAGTAATCTCGACATTTACTGTTAAGATTTTAACTAAATTTACCTACATATGTACTTTTATTTGGTTTTGTTACGTTAAAATTTAATAATTTCCCCCACAAACTCTATGTCTTTATCTTTTCCGATGTTTTACATGGATGAAGAAAGGCATGCAGAAAGTGCGTTCAGGGGATGGTTCGGGAAGTTAGAAGTTCGGTCTCGGCCAGGGGACAGAACCCAGAGCCTTCCTCACAGGGACGAAAGCTCAAGATATTCAAGTGGTGTCATACAAGGAACTATACCATGACCGCCCAGCGCTGACATACCAGGAGCTATGCCAAGATAGTCAGTATTGACATGAATAAATAAACAAGAGCCCAACCCGTTTGTTGCGAATAAGTAAATATGTATGTCTTTTGTCATTTATTGACAACTAAGGTCATTTAGGGCCAAACTACAAGTAATGTAATAGATACATTTTTAAAAATATTATTCCGTTTATGAGATCAATGTTTTTTAGGAAGTAACATTGGCCATGTTTGTCTTTTGTCGAAAAGTTGGATTCTTGTTACTTTCATAGAGATGACCTTGCCCATGAGACATCGGATTAAAAATACAGATCATATAAATACTCTAGGATCTGACATCCCATAATGGGTAATGTTCAATATGAATAAAATACAGATTCTTTATTATCACTGCCTCTATTAAACGGAGTGGTTATAAAGATTTGTATTTTAATCAGATTGGGTCATGTTCCGATGACCTTTATACCACCTGGGCCCGGCACTTTAAAACTTTCTCAGATTTTTTACTCGAGTCTGTAATATCATACACTCTAGTAAAAAAAAAACCTCTGTGACAATAGTTGTTCGGTGCCGGGCCCTGTATTTAAGATGAAGTTCATTTTCTACAACATGCTACATCAAATGAAAACGTCATTTCGTCCCAGTGTACATATACTCTTAGCTTTGTTGTGCTCTTTAAGCGAAATGACCACGTGTTACTTATGTGATATTGTCAGATCCTATATTGAACGATTTTGATCCAGTGTCAATGCAACAGTATTGATATATTTATCTGATAGAGCCTCCTACAGACAAATGATCGTTGATGGCGGAGTTTTGGATAAGACAAATCACAACATTACAGCAATACTAAACACAGATGGAGTCAATTTGTATCCATCCACAAAATCGAGGAATGGTCTATTTTGTTGGCAGTCAATGAGCTGAGCCCTGCATTGCGATTTTCAAGCAACAATATCATTCTTTTAGCTTTATGGCAAGGCAAGGGGAAACTTCCATTTCAACAATTTTTACGAATCGTCACTGATGAGATGGTGTAAATGTCCAGATCTACTACCATGTCTATAATGGGAAATCATCTGTGATTTGTAGTGCGATAGACTTGCCCGCAAATGCAGAGGTGTTCACTATGTCATACTACAAAAGCAAGTAAACTTAGTGTTAAATATGTCGTACTACAATATGCTTAAGACCCTGGTAAGACAGTAAAGCAAGGGAAAGGTCATGCAAAGTGTTAACCATACCGTGATAAAGAATCAAGATACCAGACGCAATGACAAATAAAACATCTATGCAATAAACGCCTTTTTTGACCATTCGTATTTCCCGATTTTTGTTTTATGCTTATGTTGTTTGGTCAGTTTATATCACGTGATGGTCATATAAGTAACGGACATGAGCATATGTCATTCTTCACAGACAGAAAAAAATTGCAAGACGCTATTTTGTTAGGCAATAAATTTGTGAATTTTAGTCGTTTATCTCAGCGTTGTAGCCTTTATACTCCTACTTGTAACTAGATTTCTATCACTGATTTATCAATTGCGAATTGGGTAAGTTTTTGTGTTATTTCACGGTTCAGTTATCACACAAATTTGGACAGGGAGGTGGCGGTCGACGAAATTGAACAGGGCATAAGGGCAAAATACTTTTACTTCAATTTAGTAGGGTTTGATTGTTTGACTGGAATATACCATACATAGCGACATCGTGTGCCTACTGGGTATGTCAGACCCTGCTCGAGTTTTGATTCTCTCGTTTTTGGTTTATCTTGTGATTTGTAAATTGTGTTGGGTATCCCAGGGCAACGCATTACCTCTGGTTTTGAGCTTCCTGTTCGACATCTTTTTATTACGCCATTTATTTACAATGCAGGGGATGACCTAAGTAGGCTATGAGGCTTGTCTAAGAACGGCCTCCCATGTATACAGCGTGTAGCCTGTGTGGAGTGCGAGGTGCGTGTTTTGGGAGACTGCGGTATATTTGTGTTGTGTTTTCTTGTATAGTGGAATTACTAAAGTATACCGCCGAAGACACTAAGCAGCATACCTCACTCAGTCACATTATACTGACAACAGGCGAACCTGTTGTCCCACTCCCTGTATGCTGAACGTTAAGCAGGAGCAGAAATTGCCAGGGAACAAAACCCAGTAGTCTTGTTAGTATCGAAACCACCCCTGCGAATTGATGTTCATGAACTTTCATGAACCATGAAATTTTCATGAATGTTCATGAACTTTCTGTAAATGTTCATTTATTGTTCATTAAATTTTTCATACCAGTTAATGAACATTGGTTCATGAAGTATCCATGAAGTTTCATGAACTATTCATGAATAGTTCATGAACATAATATCTAAACATGGTTTTCATGAACATTAATTATATGTTCATTATATGTCGCAGTAAAGGTCACAATCGAGCTCATGGTCGGTCAACACATATGAAATATACTGATGAATCACAATTTATACAATGTTTCACGTCATTGTCAAGAAAAAGAACAATCCATACAAAGTCAAACTTTCATTGAACAATTCACCACTGCACAGGTGCATCAATTACGGTGCTGTCTCAAAAACAGTTCAACTCAATGGTGCAACAGGGCGCTTCGTTGAAATTGAGGTCATCTATTGCGAAGTTACGTACATATACAGGAGAAACCATACCCGTCATTGGTCAATCTGAGTTCAACGTCAGCTACAAAGGTTACAGTGGTAACTAGTCAGCAGTCATAGCATGTGAGGACAGTCCATGCTTGTTAGGTTGCGATTGGCTGGAACACATCAAACTGGATTGGAAGTAAATTTTGTGATTGACATCTGAGAAACCTGTCAGTGAAAAGGCGTTGAGTGATATTCTTGACAAACATTCCACAGCCTTTGACCAAGGCTTAGGTAAAGTCGAAGGCACGAAAGCAAAAATTTATGTTAACGAGAATGAGGTTACGATTTACTTCAAAGCACGCCCCCTGGCGAAAGCGCTCAGAGATAAAATTGAGAAATGAAGGTACTATTGAATTAAAATCAGTCGAATTCAGCTAATGGGCAACACCAATTGTTCCGATAGTGAAAAATGATGGTAACATTAGCATCAAGGTGTGGAACCAAGCAAAGGAGATGCTACACTCCTAGCGGCTACTAAAACAATATGATCCAGAGAAGAACTTGGTCCTATCATGTGATGCCTCACCTTATGGTTTAGAGGCATGCAGTGCTGTCTCATGTGATTACTGGTGAAGAAAGACCGATAGTGTATGCTTCTAGAACACTCGCTCCCACTGAGAGAAATTATTCCCAGTTGGATAAGGAAGGAGCGTCAGTATATTTTTTGAATTAAGACATTTCATCAATATCTGCTAGGTCATCACTTTACAATCTACACTGATCATAACGCGCTTCTAGGTTTAATGAGATCTGACAAAGACATTCCGCATATGGCTTCTCTGCGCATACAACAATGGGCGATATTTCTGTCTGCGTATGACTATGATCTACTACATCGCGAAGGCAAGAAACATGCAAATGTCGACGGATTGAGTCGTTTACTACTCAGTGATACTGTTACGCACGTTCCAACACCAGGAGACACCATACTCGTGCTGTACTACTTAAGAGTCAACTTCTGTCAAATCAGAGGATATAGCTAAATGGGCATCGCAGGATACATTGTTACAACGCATGGTTATGCGTATGCACACTGGATGGTCAGAGAAATGTCCAGTGGAGGACATGATTCCGGACTGAATTAAGTCTACAGAACGGATGTATATTTTGGGGCAATCGTGTCATCTTACCTCCTGAGGGTCAAGCAAAGTTATTACAGAATCTACATGAAGGGCACCCCGGGGTGGTACAAATGAAAAATCTGTCGAGAAGCTACTTCTGGTGGCCCGGATTAGACAGCGACATCGAGACAAAAGTCAAATCTTGTAACGATTGTCAACTCATCAGCACGCTGCCAGCCGCAGCACTGCTACACCCTAGGCCATGGCCAGAATCTCCATGGTCGCGTCTGCATATATATTATGCTAGTCCGTTCAAAAGTCAAATGTTTTTAGTTGTTGTGGATGCACACAGCAAGTGGCTAGAAGTCTACTCTACAACGACATTTACCTCTTCTGTAACAATTGAGAAGCTCGGACAAGCATTTTCACAACATGGACTACCAAATGTTATCATATCTGATAATGGTACGTGTTTCACTTGTGATGAATTCACAGAATTCATGAACGTGAATGGCATTAAACACATCAGAACAGCTCCGAAACTCACATCATCAAATGGATTAGCTGACCGCTATGTTCGCTTGTTCAAAGAGGGTATGAAAAAAATGGATGGAACTGTTGGTTCTGTTAGCATATAGGACAACCCCACAAACCACTACAGGCAAAACACCAGCTGAACTTTGGTACAACAGAAAACGGGACCTGTTTCATATACAGTGAAATTTCCAGAGGGAAACATTGGACTCTGACATATCGATCAACTCCGTAGTCGTCATTGTCATATTCCAGTTTAGGAAACCTTATCTGAACATTCTGAGGAAATGTTGGAACCAGTAGGGAGTCCAGATTCATCTGTTACAAACAGTCATCAACAGGGAGACATCACTGTATCTTCTACGCCTCCAGAGACTCACAACAATCAAAGTGGACACACCAACGAAGTCCAAACTATATATAGCTAGTGTCTTCCCCAGCGAAGGTACAGGTGTCACCATTGCCAAAACCACGAGTGCGAACTAAACCTGTGTACCTGAAAGTCTATGTAACTTGAGTTTGTGTTTTGTGATAAGCTTAACGCACTTGAACTTTTTGGTTAAAAATCACAAATCTCAAGTTAACGCATTTTGAACTGTTCATTTCAGTTATCGTAATTATGTCTGTACCAAGATAATGGAAACTATACAGTAGCGTGGTAGCCAGAGTCGTATATCGTTATTTTCTAGCTTTCAGGACAGAGACATTTTTATAACAGAGCGAGTGGCATAGTTGGAATTGGACAGTTGAACTTTGGACAATTTGATGAACAGTTGATTTTCTAAATGATGTGCAATGTTTTAATTTTGAATTAATTAAGTTGCTAGCCAAAAGGGCAGGAGATGTTAGTTACATACTGGCATAACGGTTACCTAGATAATGGTCAGGATCCGGAACCTACTCCGGATATTACATTGTATGGTGTACTTGTGTATTACATCACCAAGCGCTGGGTACAATTGAAATAAAGCATGGTCTAGCATGAACCAGTGTTCGTCGTTCTCACCGGGCTCTATGTGATAATTTTTTTAATTAAAATTAAGTTTTGTATGATGGTCATAAATGCATGTATATCGCATATATATCATACATGCTATTGTAGGACAGGGATTATCTTCCCTTGCATAGCTCTCCTCTGTTAGGAGTTAATTAATTGCAGTGATAGACAAGTTGCAATGCCGGCATGGGTGATTCTTTGCAAAGACCACTACGATGGAAGATCGGCCTAAAAGGTTACAAAAACTAGCTAGAACACTTAGTCCTCCCAAATCCATTCATGAGCCATACATATTAATGGCAGATAACCAGAATATTCTTTCGGATGAAGAGTCCGAGGCGGACTTCTCAGGTGAACCCGAAGCGCATGTGGCCCCACCATTTGTTTGTTTGTTTGTTTGATTAATTAACGTCCTATTAACAGCTATGGTCATGTAAGGACGGCCTCCCATGTATGCGGGTGTGTTGCGTGTATGTTGTGCGAGGTGCATGATTTTGGAGACTGCTGTATATTCATGTTGTGTCTTCTTGTATAGTGGAACTGTTGCCCTTTTTATAGTGCTATATCACTGAAGCATGCCGCCGAAGACACCAAGCAACACACCCCACCCGGTCACATTATACTGACAACGGGCGAACCAGTCGTCCCACTCCCTGTATGCTGAGCGCCAAGCAAGAGTAGAAACTACCACTTTTATAGACTTTGGTGTGTCTCGGCCAGGGGACAGAACCTAGAGCCTTCCTCACAGGGGCGAACGCTCAACCCAAGGCCAAAAGTGAGGCGGTGCCAAGGGAGGCATTAGGAAAGATAAAGTCAGTTAGGAAGAAGAGAAAAGATAAGATCCTAAATTTAGTCGCCTTTTACGATCATGCAATAGGGGCAGCAGGTACAATTCTAACGCCCTACCTGCAGGGTCCACAAGGGCAGCGCGATGAACTTGAAATTGAAGAATCAACGTGGTCTACTCCAAATCAAAATAGACATTTCCCACGACCTCTTATTGCAAAGTCAACCACACAGGGTAAAGAAGCAATAATTTCAAGATCAGTAACATCCCACGTGGACCCCCCTCAACATGACCTTGAAACGGCCAAGATGGCTTCCGAACTGCGGGCGCTAAAAATGGAGGAAGAAAAACTGAAGATGAGAAAAGAAATCGCAGAGACATGCCAAAGAATTGCAATCACACCAACTTTCCCTAAATGAGACTGGTGATGGACATAGGCCCGATGGATTCCATGTGGTACAACCTCGAGCTCCTTCAATGAAAGATAGCCACCACGTCAACAATGCAGAGGGAGACTCAATACACAAAACCCAAGGTGACAATGATGATTTCGTGTTTGTTTGTTTGTTGAGTTTTACGGCCCATCGACAACTAAGGTCATTTAGGGCCAAACTACAAGTCAAGCATTATTATCAGGATAAAAGATCAGGGTAAAAAAACAAGTAAGGATTAAAACACAGATTGTAAACATGTATTTGATAAAAAAGGTTTGGCTAAAACACACGGGAAAACTGGTGCAAAATGTTGATGAAACGATGAAATGTTGAGTTGATACGATGATATGATGAAAAAAAACGTTCATATTTTATCTAAAATACCGATTTCTTTGAGATAATTAAAAATACGATTATGTCTCACGGCATGAAACAAAGTGTACATGTCGGAGACATCGTAGTACTTATCTCGTATGTGCTTAAAATCAATACAGTGCACTAAAATATGCTCCACTGTGAGAGGAGAATCACATTTATGGCATGTGGGAGGATCCTCCCCTCTTAATAGATAGGAATGTGTAAAATATGTATGTCCAGTTCGGAGCCGAGAGAGAACAACTTCCTCTCTGCGGTCTCTCCGACTGGACAGTTTAGGATTAAGTGTAGGTTGAATTTTAAACAGTTTATTGTTTGTTTCGGTAGACCACCTTTGTTGCCAATGGTGTTTGATGGCTGAGTGAATTGAAGGTTTGATGTCGGTGTATGGTAGTTTCAAATCTGTTTGTGCTAGGCGAAGAGCAGTCTTAGCTGCTTTATCAGCCTGTTCATTCCCCTTTATACCCACATGACTGGGAATCCAGAGATAAGTAATTTGAGTTTTATAAGATAATTGAAATGTTCGGATTAAAAGATTTTGGATTAGAGCATTTCTAGGACATCTTGATTTCAAAGCCTGAAGAACCGAAAGAGAGTCTGAACAGATGATTGCCTTTTCGATGCGGTGTTCTTCGATGTGGTCAAGAGCCAGACAGATAGCACAAGATTCCGCAGAGAAAATGGAGGCAACATCTGGAAGTCGGAAAGAGGAACAGTGATTAGATGTACAGCATGCTGCCGCAACTTTATCACCATCTTTTGAGCCGTCAGTGTAGATCTTAACATGATTAGGGAAAGCCCTAATGCACTCCCGAAAGGAGGATTTGTGTTCTTCAGGTAATGCACTGGATTTTGCCCTCTCATGTAGAGATAAATTGATATCAGGTGTTTGAATGAGCCATGGTGGTACATCCGATATGGTGTACTCGTCAATGGTGTCAAAATTTATATTTAGTTCCTGCAAAAACTCTGAAATTCTGATGTCAAATGTTGGTATGAGCTTTTGATTTTGTCTGAATATGTCCTGGTGTTGTGGATTAAATACAAGATCGAATGCGGGGTTTTTGGGATTGGATTTCAGTTGAGCAGCATACTGTAAGGATAATTTCTTTCGTCGATTGTCTAGAGATGGCTCATTAGCTTCCACATGGAGACTCTTCACAGGTGTTGTTCGAAAAGTGCGAGACGCAGTCCCTGATTCTGTATAGGGTCAAGCATCTGTAGATAGGAGCTGCGAGCCGATCCATAGACAATAGAGCCGTAGTCAAGTTTTGATCTAATAAGTGCCCGATAGATACGTAGAAGCATTTCACGGTCTGCACCCCAATCAGAATGGGAAAGAACTCGTAGAATGTTCAGCGCCTTTGAGCACTTATCCTCCAGATGTTTGATATGTGGAACAAAGGACAGTTTCGAATCAAATATTAGTCCAAGAAATTTAGTTTGTTCAACTACTGGAATTTTAATTCCATTGAGTGTGAGGTCAGGATCATTGTGTGGTTTTCGTTTTTGACAGAAGTGCATACAGACAGTTTTTGATCTTGAAAATCTAAAGCCATTTTCGTCAGCCCAATTTTGTAATTTGCCTAAACATTGTTGTAGTTGTCGTTCTATAGTGTGCATGTTTTTTTATCTGTAACAGATCAAGAAATCATCCACAAATAGAGACCCTTCCGTAGATTGGCCAAGACATTTGGTTATGCTGTTAATTTTTAGTCCAAAAAGTGTGACGGACAAGATACCACCCTGAGGGACGCCCATCTCCTGTGTTTCTGTTTCTGAATAAGTTGAACCCGTTCGAACTTTGAAATGCCTGTCAGATATAAAATTTGATATAAACTTTGGCAAATTACCACGTATACCGATATCATGGAGATCGTTCATGATTCCATATTGCCAAGTTGTGTCGTATGCCTTTTCAAGGTCAAAGAATACGGCCACAAGATGTTCTTTCTTGGCAAATGCTTCTCGTATAAATGTTTCTAGTCTAACTAAGTGGTCTACCGTTCCCCTGCGGTTTCTAAAGCCGCTTTGCAAAGGACTTAAAATATTGTTTGATTCCAGGAACCAAACTAATCTGGTATTTATCATACGTTCTAGAGTTTTACAAATACAACTCGTCAATGAAATAGGACGATAGTTATTGGCATCAGTAGCATCTTTCCCGGGCTTCGGAAGGGGTATAATAGTAGATTCCTTCCAAGACTCGGGAATTTTGCCAGAAGAGTAAACTTGATTAAATATAGTTAAAAGACATTTTAGTGAAGAGTCTGGTAATTGTTTTAAAAACATATATGGAATTTCGTCTGGTCCAGCTGCCGAGTCCTTTGATTTCTCAAGGGACTCGAGCAATTCTGGTATCTCGAAAGGCCTATTGTAACTTTCACTATTGGAGGATTTAAAATTAAGACGTCTCTTTTCCTTTTCCTTTTTAAATTTTTGAAATTTTTTGGAATGATTTTTGATGGATGAATTTTTAGCAAAATTTTTGGCAAAGGCGTCAGCTATTTCGGATTTTGAAGAAAATATTTTATTGTTGTTAATGAGGTGGGAGGATGGTGTTGCTTTTCTTTTCCCACTGATTTTTCCAATCATTTCCCAAACTTTCTTCGAAGATGTATTGGAATTAATTTTTGAGACGTACTCTTTCCAAGTACTTTTCTTGTCGGATTTGATAGACCTTCGAGCTTTTGCTCTCCAAATTTTAAAATTGTTATAGTTTGAGACGGTTGGCGAAGCCAAGTACCGCCTCAGAGCGGAATTTCTACCAGATCTATTGATAAATGAATCATTTGAGAGACGAAACTTTGTAGGTTTTGGCACGGATTTTGGTATGGTTTTTGTAGCGATAGAAGTGAGCGCTTCTGTGAAAATTTTAATGGGGTCATCGAGGTTCAAAAATTTATCCTCAATGAGCTCCTCTGCGCACAAATTTTTAAATTGAACCCAGTCCGCCTTATGTAGATTCCAACGAGGAATAGGCTCCTCAAGTTTTGGTGACCCTATGTTTTTAAGTATAATTGGAAAGTGATCGCTCCCACAGAGATCACCGTTGACCATCCAATCATAATCCAGAAGAATTGATGGATGGCACAACGATAAATCAATGTGGGTAAGCGAGCCAGAGGCAGGGTGTAAATATGTTGGGGCATTGGTGTTATAAAGACATAAGCTGTTTTTATTAATAAAATCTTCGATACGTCTACCTCTATCGTCAGTGCCTGGGGAGCCCCAGAGGCTATTATGACCGTTAAAGTCACCCATGATAATATATGGCACTGGTAGTTGTGATACGATGTTACTCAGTTCATCACAACTAAATGGAGTATTTGGAGGTAAATATATAGAACAGACTGTTATTTTTCGGTGAAGAGTTGCGCTTATAGCAACAGCTTGTAAGGTGGTATTTAGCTGAATGTGTCTGTGAGGAACGTTTTTATGCACCGCCACCGCCACACCACCTGATGGGCGGCCACCTGTTGTTGGAGTTTTGGTGTATAGTGTAAATTGTCGGAGATTGATGGTGTCTTTCAGCATTATTTCTTGAAGGCAGAATATGGATGGGTTTTTTGTTTGTATAAGATGTTTTAATTCTTCTATGTTCGCTTTAAATCCGCGTATGTTCCATTGTATGATAGTGTTTGTCTCTATGTTGGTCCCTGAGGATAGTTTGTCGGACCGACAGGACTACTTGAAGTAGGTTGTTTGGTGGCGATAAATGTGTTGTCACCAAACTCGCTGTCGTCCGATAGAACATCATAGATGTTCCGTCCAAGGATAGGGTCATCTGATCCCTTACTGGGTTTGTTGTTTAGTGCAGGGAGCCTCGCCAGCTTTACCTTGGTGGTTTTTGTCTGGCGTTGCTCCTGCGGTGGTGTATTTGCTGGTCGCTTGGCTTTCTCAGGGAGTTTTTTTACGTCAATAGACGGTGAAGATGTAGCACGTCTATGACGAGCGGCGGTAACTTTTTTTCTAATGTTCGGTGTTTGGTGTTGTGTAAGTTCTGGAGACGCCGGTGGGATTGGCGTTTTAGCTCCAGGTGGTTTTTGTTGTGGTTTTTGTTGTGGTTTGTGTTGGGGCTTATATGGACCAGACTTGAACCTGTTCGGGTCCCCCATGATTATTTTGCAGGTCTTAGCATCAGCCATATCTGGGACATCATTGTCCCAGTTAGGCTTGTCAACCAAGGCCTGGACCGACGCATGTTTGACGGTGACACTGTCAACAGGCGTCTTTGCGCGGGTGATCTGAGCATAGGTTGCCACATTCAGGTCTGAACGCTCGACTATCCTCCTAGCCTCGGGGAAAGAGACACCTTGGGTATATTTGACCCGTAATATCTCCCTCTCCCGAGTCCAGGCGGGACAGGTGCGAGCAGACGCAGCATGGTCACCCCCGCAATTGACGCAGTGACGGTTGACAATGTCACATTCGTCTTTTTCGTCGTGACCTTCACGGCCACAGTACTGACATACCATTTTCCGTCTACAATTGTTCTCATGATGGCCGTACCTCTGGCAGTTACGGCACCTCAATGGATTAGGGATGTAGACAGTGACATTGTAACGTTGGTAACCAACAGTTACGCTCTGTGGTAATGTTGGTGTAGCGAATGTTAAGATAAAAGTGTGTGTTGGGACCAAGCTCCCACTTTTTCTCGTCATGATGCGTTTAACATGAGAGACCGGAATGTTCTCCTCTTGGAAGTATGACAGTATGTCAGCCTCATTGTCATTGCGCAAGGCTGGGCACCTGATTACCCCCTTGCTGCAATTCAATGATGATTTCGTGAATATTATGCGACAATTATTCAGAGACATACAACCAAAAGTAAAAAGTCATCGTCGTATAAAATCACCGACTTAATTTGGGAAGACCCCACTATGAAATCTGAGAATAGTGATACCATAACAATTAGCACCGAAGGCAAAGTGAAGGTCAGCAAAAAAGTAAAACCAGACCTACAAAATATCTCAGTTGAGCAATGGGGATACGGTTGTATTGCATCTTCAAAACATGAAGCTGTATAGTCAATACGGCATCACACATCTTTAAAACCCCTATGTGTATTTACACATTTTCACTGTAATTACAGGTTTTATGCTCCTCCTCCACTTCTACTGGCATTCTACGTAGGCGTTTGTATTTTTCATTTTTTAATAAAAAAAAACTCCATGTGATGTCTCTTTTATTTTCATCGTTAACGTTACAACTTACAGTCGTAAGAATAGTTCTACTGTGCTAAAGTTGCTTTGTTGTATAAAAAACACGACATTAAATACTAAATTCTCGTATCTCGTTGGAAACCTAATGTTTTGATTAATTCAGGTTATATAAACGGCCACGGCCGTGAAAGTTTGTTAGTTTTCGGAGGCTGCAGTGCTACTTTGGGTCGAGTATGTTTTTTAGATTTTAATCGGTCCGAAATGAATCGTGGGATTTAAATGATTGAGCGAAGTACTCATCTGATAATTAGATTATATCCACTTACGTCTAATTAAAATCATGGTTCTTACGTCATGTATCTAATTTTTGATTTAAAATCGTTTACTCAATCTGATCAAGGAGAAAATTAGTCTGCCAAGACGAAATGACTCGTCAAGTTACTGTTCGTGCTAATCATTTTTTTTCTTCACAATTAAATAAGCCATAAATATTTTTTTTTTAAATTGACGAGCCAAAATGGAAAATTAAAATGGTTGATACAGCTGAAATATCATTATATCTCCTCTGACGAACGTAGGATGAATATATCAATTAAATTTAATTGGTCGAAGTGTCTTAATTAGTTCAAGACCGCCGCAAGGCTCTAACCTCAGCTGCTGGTCTAAACTGGTGCAATTTTTAACATCACTGACTTAAGCCCTATCCATACGTCAAAACAAAAGCAGCACTATTGATGGCTGGTTATTATATTTGTAAAAGGAACGTTTCTGTTATATCGTAGCTAAAACCCGTTTCTAGTAGCTTACAACACAACGTGACATCATCATGGAGGTTTCCATATTGTATTCAGCTTATTACAATGCGCATGCTCAGACATACAAGCGTGTATACGTGTATACGTAGTGATACAGATTTACAAATAACACTGTGTACCGTATTTACTACATTTCTCCCCTCTATTTAAAAAGTCAGTCTTTAAATGTCTATAATCTCACCATTAATTATTATAGGGGATATTTAGAGTATTTTTCTTTAAAGATACACAGTAAATTATAGACTTTAAATTTACTCATTTCTTTTAAATCATAAATGTCAATGTCAGTTTCTCAATTATACGACACTGTAGATGGATTTTTAAAACTCATTTTTAACTTTATGAAATGAAATAAAACACTTTAACTGTATAACATTGTCATTTTGTCATTAGAAAAATTAAACAAAACTGAAACATTATAGAACCCAGGGGTTCTTAAGAGTCTGCACGGGGAGTTATTATGTCCCCAGGGCACAGTGCAGCTCTGAATTATACCTAGCTACAAATCTAAACGTGATGGAGCTTTCCTTCGTCGAGCTGGGTTTCCTCTCGGAGATGGTGCTGACACAGTCTTGCCCGAGGACACAGCCACAGGATTTTCCAACGGTGGAGGAGGCGTCGCGACATCAGATGGAGGTTGGATAGGGACTGTTTCTGGGGCCTTCGGTGTGATTGGTATTGGTAATTTGGGTGGTAAGTCAACAACGAGTTCAGGGATGGGTAATTTCCCTTTTCCCAGTTTCTTTTGTATATTGTCATTACGTAGACCACACACTAATCTGTCTCTCAAAGTTTCATCCAAAGACTGTCCAAAACCACAATGCTCACTTAATTTTCGTATGGCTGCATTGAATTCTCTGATCGACTCGCCCGACTTCTGGTCTCTCTTGTGAAACCTAAAACGCTCGACTATCTGTAGCGGTTGAGGGTTAAAATGTCCATTTAAGACGCCGACCAAATCTCCATACGATTTATCACCCGGTAAATCTGGTGCAACCAAGTCATGCAGGATGGAATACGGTTTCCCGCCAATAACACTCAACAACACCGGAACTTTTTTTCGATTTGGCACCTCATTTGCCTTAAAAAATTGTTCCAGACGTTCCTGATAACACTTCCACGACTCGACGGAATCGTCAAAGTTGTCGATTTTCCCCATGCGTCCAGCCATCCTCGTCGCCAGAATGTTATATCGTAGCTAAAACCCGTTTCTAGTAGCTTACAACACAACGTGACATCATCATGGAGGTTTCCATCTTGTATTCAGCTTATTACAATGCACATGCTCAGACATACAAGCGTGTAGTGATACAGATTAACAGACTTACTAAAGTCCGAGTTATACAAATAACACTGTGTACCGTATTTACTACAGTTTCTGGCCCAGTTAAAAACTTCGTCAAACTACTCATGACTCGTCCCTTTGTGTAAACAGCAAACCAGATTCGACATAGGTGATGTAGAGGAACAGGAAAAATACACATTCCTGTTGAGTGCCCCGACCAGGAATCGAACCCGGGTCTCCGGCGTGGAAATCTACGGCTCTACCGACTGAGCCAAAGAAGCATGCTCCGTCAGCTGAGTGACAGAGACCGTATTTAATTTAACACTATTTACAAGTCTCACCGACCCGCTCCTTTTACACTACTCCCCCTGTTTTTCTTGAGATTTCCTAAATCTCAACCCAAGACTCTTTAACCACCTACCATGGGTTATTTAGTTGGGCGCCAATGTAGAGAACAGGGAAAATGCACATTCCTGTCGAGTGCCCCGACCAGGAATCGAACCCGGGTCTCCGGCGTGGAAATCTACGGCTCTACCATAATTAATATGATTTCACTTTCAGTGGAATACAGTTGAAAGTTGATTAATTTGTTCATTTCTATTTCAGATTAAGCAATATTGCTGTAATATTGTGGTATTTGATATTTCTGCATTTTTCTATGTATTTTGTCGTGGACGATGGGGAGGATGACGCTGGGATTTAATTTATAAACTAAATTTTTTTTTTGTTTTTAATGTTTATGCCATCATTCGCGCCGACCGTCCCATGTTATGTATCGTGCTCGCGTAAAAGAATTGTCCGTGTATCGTATCCCATATTGTGATCGTAGTCGTAGTGTACAGGCGTATTGCGTTGCGTTGCTCGTTAGTTTGTTGTTACATCAGTGTCCTATGGTGTGATTTGTATTTGTCATAATTATGCAAGTTGTTTTGTTGGATTTCATTGGTCAGTTTTGGCGCGTGTTTCATTGTCCTTATCTCGTTAGTACCCTTTGTGGACTCATAGAGGACGGACGACTTTTATGACAGCAAGTGTCTTATTGATTTTTATGTACCATGTATGTTATATTCGAGATTTTATTTATTAGTCTCACTCAGTTTATATTGAAACTAGACTTGTGTAATGTAATTATTCGCAACATATGTATTGAAATAATTATATTTGAGTAAGATTTTAAATTTGAATATCTTCAAAATCATGTAACACAGAATTAATTGTATTTTTGAAGTCTATGTGATATTCTCATCTGAGTAATGAGATTGTATCTATAAGTCTATTTATTATAATTTGCAGTACCTACAATATTTGGATGGTCAGGATCTTTCTACAGTTTATATCGAGATCTGTTATACGGCTCTGTGCCACACGCAGGTATACCATGTTCTATTTTATGTCTTTGTATTGTTGTAATTTGTGAAATATATTGAATCCAGATATTGGATTCAATAGAATGTGGTAATTGTAATTTGTTAAAATCCCGAATGTTAAAAATTATATGTACATGTGAATCTAGCCGGGAGAAAATTAAGTTTGTAAGAGTTGTCTCCCTTATCATGTGTATGAAGTGCTATATGTATGGTTTTACTTATATTCGTCTGTATATTGTTTGTTTGTTTGTTTGTTTGTTTGAGTTTTACGGCCCATCGACAACTAAGGTCGTCTGTATATGTTACAAGGTTTGTTGCTTAAGATAGATCTGAGTAATAAAGACAGCAGAACTCATATGAGGAGTTGTTTTGATCATTTTGAATTCTACGATTCACCCCTACCACAAAGTTAATAAAGTTATTAAAGAACACATCCGCAGTGGTGCGTGCTTTCTGGTCCTTGGTTCGAATCGCAATGGGGTACTTATTAAAATGATCCGTAATGACCAATATACTGTTGTATCCTCCTTTAGACTTCTCAAGACTTACAAAGTCCATGCAAACCAACTCTAAAGGCTGGCTAGTCCGGATGTTCACAAGCGGTGCCCTCGAATTGGTCGGATCTTCATTCGGATACACCGGTCACAGAGCTTGATCCATTTCTCAACATCTCTTCCCATACCGACCCAGTAGAACCTGTCCTGTAGTAGCGAGAGGGTGGGGTCTCGTCCCTGATGTCCCATCTGGTCATGTACCATGGAGATCACTGTAGCAATCTGACATCGGGGTAGCACTTGGGTAAGCACCGGCTCTCCATTCCGAATAGTCTCTCTACACAGGATTCCATCTTCCATTTTCAACATTTTCAAAATTGGATTGTGAATCAACTAGGTTAGAATGAAAAAGGAAGAAACTTGAATGTGGGAAATCTTGTTCCAAATTTTCATATAACGTAGAGAATGCATGCATATCACGAGTTCTGTCCTTGGGTGCACGTGGGTCGTAGGCAGACACGGGTGATACATGATGATCATTTTCATTGGCATTACCATGCCTGTTTGTGAATGGTCATATCTTTGAGGGCACTAGCTGGCACATTAAGTTTTCTAGGCACAACCCACTGGTTTAGCGTTGAAGTACAAGTTAGCGACTCCGACTCCTCGTGAAAACCTTTCCTGCAAAAATCTTCAATGTAAAAAAGAAGACCGCCAGCATGGTTGCACTTTCCTTCTGCACTGATACCAATCCTTTTAAAATAAAAGCAAAGATACATGTAACATTTGTGACAGGAGCGAGACGGGCCCAGTTTGTACATAGCGACAAACCACACCTGGCTCCCTACCTGTGTGGGTTTCAAATAGGTTCGATGGGTTTATACTTGACTTTTGTCGTTGAATGAAAACTCTAGACACAGACTTGCAACAAGTAAATATTTATTTATAAGAACACATTTAACGATATACTAGACAGTATATACATATCTACAGTATATACTTGCCATACTAACCATGCAAGTACAGTACTTGCAGACTTTAATTATGAAGTGTTATAATTTGGACATTAATGATACATAATTTCATGCACATGTTATTATACAGCTACAATATTAATGTACCTACCCTGCTGGACAATCACAAGCAGCATACGTCACATCTCCATTAGCATTGAAAACAGTTATAACACTGTATCGCAACTTCCGCATAGATGCTACAACTTTAGCTCTGACAAAGACCATGCCATCGGTTCTGTGTGCAACCTTCACGTCATTAACATGTCCCTCTTTGAAAAACCCATATGCCCTCTCCTTCTTATACGCCGTTCCTTTCATGGTGGTGTTACCATATTTCTTAGTCTGAACAACAAGATATTCATAAATTTGATGAAAGTTTGTGTTTGGCAATGTTCTTAAGTCATTCCTCCATTCAACGTCGCCAGCATATACCATTAAATCGGCAAAAGTACTACCAATAACATCGCCTTGGACACTGACAGTTCCAGACGAGTTTCCCTTTGGCTTTACTTCGCAGGCTGATTTTGAGGTAAATAGAGCGAAAGATCTGGACACCAACGATGATTTGTTACCTTCAATACTAGCGTTGTCATTTTTCAGCCAAGATCTTAGTTGTTTCACAGTCAAAGCCTTAAAATCTGACAGAGAATGAGGAGACGTATTTATCTCCATGGGCGCAGCCATCTTTGTTGACAAAACCCGGAATGTATAGCCTCGTTTTGGATTTGATATTTTTTCCGCGGGAAAACAAGACGGTAATGTGAAACTTGACTATCGGTCCTGGTGTCGCTCTAACTCCTTCTCTCTAAGAGTAATACAACGGAATGCTAAGTAAAATGGAGTAACCAGCTTAGCCTTCTGTAGAAAGTAAGCTCCATGTTCCGCTCGAACTTTACCCATAAGTCCAGTCAATAGGTTAGTGCCAATAAGGAGTGGTACTTCGGTTTTGTAGGGACTCTGAGGAACAACCAAGAGTAGACAATCCATCCTACTGTCACCAACTCCAAGTCCTGTACAAGTAATCTCTGTCTGGACATAACCTTCATAAGGCAGCATCTTGCCATCCGCACACTCAATGGTCAAAATTGAATCCAGAGAATGGAGCTCAAGATGTTCCAAATGCTGTGTGTAAAAGCTGTGACTAACTGTGGACACGGTGGACCGCATATTCAATAAAGCTGTAGTGGTCACACCTCCGACAGTTACCGTTATTTCTGCAGGTGTATCCACAAGATCGGGTGGTTTCCTTGCCTGCTGTGAGTAGGTGATGCCTAGGCCAGACGTTTTCCTTGCACTCCTGGCCCATTCCCGTTTAAAGGCTTTCCCTGGTGATCGGTAAGTGCCCTGCATCCTCTACTTATATGTCCCTCTCTTCCACAACGGTAACGGGTTGGCTCAGTCTTCGCCACTTGGTTAGGCTTCTCCTGTTCCGTATTGCCGTTCTGCTTTCCCTTGTACTTCTGCGGGCGTTGATTAGGCTTCTTCCACTGCTGGTTCTTCATGGAGTTGAATTCTGTGGTAAGTTGATTGATCATGCCCTTGAAACAAACCATGAAATATGTCTCCTTTGGATGTAGATGATTTGAAAGGGACAATCTGATTAAAATACAGATCCTATTATCACTACGTTAGATAAGAGCCTCTATTTAACGGAGTGGTTATAAGGATCTGTATTTCAATCAGATTGTGAAAGGGACAGGTCGATATAAGGTCTGTTCGACCGCCACACAGTACAGGGTGTACTATTCTTTGCCTTGGATATTATGTTCTTAACTTTATTTCTACATAAGCGAAAGTTTACCCAGTCTTTCTATTTGTGTAACTTGACATGGTGATGTTGAGCTTCATTGATATCTGGTTAATTCATATTTAAGTTCACTAATTTGGTTTTAGCTGCAGCTAGATCCTTTTCCAGCTTCCTTAATTTGACAATGTCTTCTGAGTCGGCAGCAGCTTCGTGTGGTCTGTTTCCTACTGGTAGTCACATGTTATCACTGCAATATAAAAAAATATTAATGTATCAATGTTTAATGAATAAATGTCTTTTCTTATCCTGATCCTTTAACCACGGGATCTTGAGGCAGCAAAGTGGGTTGCGAAACGCTGGGGACGAAAAGGCGACTGGTTTGATTGGTTGGTTTGCATGTTGGAAGCATTACACATGATAGGTGGACGATCCACATTGCATATGGAACATTTATGGGGGAACCGACATCCATTGCAGTAACGGCCATTCAAAAACTTCTAACAGAGGCCTTTAGGGTAGACACTGACAGAACCTTTGTTTGTGCTTGACTTGTGGGTTATAGCCTCATGCCAGAGCTCCCATTCCACCTGGTCCCAATGATAACATTGCTTCTCTGCCAAAAGTCGTCGATAGGAGACATTGTAAAAAGACCAGTCTGCTTGTTTTGAAGCCAGCTTCCGTATTAAGGATATATATTTTAGTAGTGCCTCAAAATCCCGAGGTTTCTTTTGACAGTAAATAGCGACTTAAGAATGAAACAAAGTCCATTGGTCAATGGACACAGTTTTAGTCTTAGTTTTAGGCACCCACTGAGACAGAGCCCCAGTATCATTCTGCTTGATGACCATTTCAAAGGTATTTGATTCTTTATTGCTGAGAGTACTCAGCTCTACATAATCCCCAGCCCAATTTTTTTTCTTAATAGGTAAACAAACCATATCAGCCAAAGGAATGGATGTTGACATGAAAGGAGTTTTACTGTGGCTTTCGTGTTGCTGCTCAACGGATGCCAAAGTCATTGCTTGGTAAGACTGATGACCTACTAATAGAAATCTGATCAACACATCCTTATAACCACTCCGTTCAATAGAGGATCTGACAATATCCCATAAGGGGTCACGTACAGTACAGATTACCTTTATACCACGTGTACATCAGAGCTCCAACACCTAACCTCATTTGAAAACGTCATTTCGCACCAGTATATATATAAATATACATACACAATTTAGCTTCTGGCGAGATGGTTACATACACGAAAATAATTTGGACAGCTTTTTCAAACTATTTCGTCCCCAGTCAAGATTCTGGCAGTGGCACTTTGATTGGCCATTTCAAAAGGTCATCTTGACGTGACCTCTTATCCAACGTAGTGATAGTGATAATCCTTCTGATCCTTTTTATCAAACGTAATGATAATAGGAATCTGTGTTTTATTTTATTAGATTTGATGTAATAGGCACTGTCTACAGAATAGTGTGAGGTACGAGTTGTCTCAAAACAATAACATACCCTTAGTCGATTGTCAAACTTTTCTTTCGATTGCCACCTCGAAAAGCTGGTATGTCTGACGTTTCGACCGTGCATGTGATTGCATATAATATCCCCTTTTGATACGTCAGTGTTATGTTTATGGCTACACGAGTCTATCTGATAAAGTATCTTGTGGTTATAACCATTGTTTAAACACTGGGGTTGATTTAGTGCACATAACATGTTGGGTCGAAATAACTCGCCGTATACATCAAACGGGCCGAGACAGTGATAGTTGGTGTGGCACTGACAGCTGCAGCCTGCTCTGTCACTCGTCGCTGTCTAATGGCTGTATTATTTGCAGCCGCCTTTCGTTTTGGCCTCATATTGCAGCTTACTGATATATACTATTCATGAAACACCTGGGAAAAAAGAATACTATAGCAGTATATCTCCAAACAAATATAAATAATGTGTATGAATCAGAATTAACTGTAGCTCATAACTTTTGGCCAGTACTCAAATCAATCAATTTACTGTCATACAACAGTAACCCGGAGGGTCATTAAAATAGAATATCTTGATTTGTGACATATGTATCTTGAAATTTAAAGTTCAAAACTAACTCATATGGCCAGTAATAATAAATTTATATTACATATTTTGAAATCTAGCTTGAAGAACTGGAACTGCTATATAGCGTCAGTAAAATAAGAAAATAATTATCTATAATAAGTTAGAACCATATATATATTACAATATAGTTACGAACAACTGCAACCCTTAGGGCCAGTAATTACAAAGCCCACCAGGGCAACCAGCATGTATACCAATGCCACGTTGCGGCAACACATGGGCAAAAGTAAGTTCATGAAACCATGAAAATACCGGTAAATATTACACGACTGAACAATGACAGATACAACTCAATTGCGTTCATTTTTGTATGTGTATATCTTATAGTTATATGTCCACTATTAGATAATTGGTATAACTGTAGCCTCAAGGGTCAGTAATACCAATGTGAACTGTAACCTCAAGGGCCGGTAATTATAATATCAATATCAAAACATAAACTGTAACCTCAAATGGCTAGTCAAATTCTAATTAAAATAAGAACTGTAACCTCAAGGGTCAGTAAGATCAAACAATGATGATGAATCTCATTCAAATTAACATCATATGCCAAATTCATGAGCTGTCAGAGCTATGCCTAAAGTACAGCTGCCCAACTTTTTCATCCTAAACCAACACACTCAATGGAAGGGAGACAACTCGTAATAAAACTTTGAGACTAACCAAAAACAACTAACAAATACCTACGCAAAATTAGCAAAGCACCAGAACCTGTCTCTGTCTGCTAGCTTTAATGCCATAAAGCACTCCACCTCGAACAGATTTGAAATAAGGCTGCTGATTTTGAAAATGCACACCATCCGGCAAATATAAATCTTTCAGACTGGACATGCGACCTTGCTCCCAAAACTTGCAAAATATGCTACCCTTGAAAGCTTTACGTAACATGGTGTTCAAACGATGAACTCTGACATTGTACTCGTCTACAGGAACATCACCCTTATGTGCTCGAGTTTTTTCCCTAGGAAACAGCCCTAAAACCACAACTTATAACACATTCCGGGGTCTGGGAAGGGCGACTAAAATCATTACCACATTACATACACGCAGCACACCACATACATGGGAGGCTGTCCTCGCATGACCATAGCTGTTAATAGGACGTTAATTAATCAAACAAACAAACATTACCGCCTACTTGTAGGCAAACAATTTCCGGCTGATAGTAATGAATGTCCGACATACGTTCTTGAAGCGTAGAGATCGTTCCTCCAGGATATCCAACTAAATGTACCTTGTGAGAACTGGATCGAAAATTAAGGTTCTGCTTATGAGCATGCTCGTCACAATATCTACGCAGCCGGCGGACTAAACTGTGACCCCAGATCAAAACTGTATCGCCTTCAGTTGAACACATATCCACATGTACATAAAAAACGTGCAGAAAATAAAGAGTTTATCCTACCGATCTTCAGAACGATACTCCTGATTTCCGTCCGGAGGATTGGGCGATGATCAACCTCAATTTATAGTTGTCCTCTCAAGTCTAAAAGTGACTAATAACTCGGAACTCCTTCATCTTTTCGGTAGGTTGTACTGCACGTGCAGACATGTTACACTTTTGCTTTAAGTTTGAAGAATTAAAATTGAATTTAAACTACTTAAAGAAAATTATGACAATTCTTATGACAAGAATAGTTGTTTAATAAGACGCAATTGTTGCAAATATATATAGTTTGGATACTTTTGGTCCTATGCCTGGGCAATATATTGAAAGCCTCAAACGGGGAGGGGTATGTACAGTGGCATGGGCGCTTATTGGGTCTAATACTGTATAACTACTTACTTCAAAGCTGCATTAAAAAACAGCTGCATGTAAAAAACGAAAAGGTTTGTATCAAATGTGTCCACAGATAATGGGCCTTGTTTTCATTGTTTTCTTCAATTAAAACTTCAATGCATGATGGAACAGAAAACACCACATAACTTACCAAGAAGGATGCCACTTATTTGAAATTCCTTCCTGGCTACCAAATGAGGATCACTTAGAAGCTTGCTATCATCTTCAAAATACCTTTCACGAATTTTTTCGATAACCAACGAAAAAACCTCTTTCCTTGGTCCTCCATTTTGCAATCTTTCCAGTAAAATGTTACTTCTATGGGAAATTGAATGATTTTGAATTCAATGATCTTGATCAGCTCGTCTTCGTTAACAGTGCTACGTCTTATGAATATAGCTGAAGTCTCCTGGGTTGGTAAAGACAACAGTCCAAATTATCCAAATCGCGACCTTGCAGAAACTTCTGCGAATAACATTTTTATTTCTTAATGTCTCCCTAGGCACCGCCACACTTTTGGCCTTGAGTTGAGCGTTCGCCCCTGTGAAGAAGGCTTTAGGTTCTGTCCCCTAGCCGAGGCACACCAAAGTCTATAAAAGTGGTAGTTTCTGCTCCTGCTTAGCGCTCAGCATACAGGGAGTGGAACGACTGGTTCGCCCGTTGTCATTATAATGTGACCGGGTGGGGTGTGTTGCTTGGTGTCTTTGGCGGCATGCTTCAGTGATATAGCACAGTTCCACTATACATGAAGACACAACATGAATATTCCGCAGTCTCCCTAAACACCCACCTCGCACAACATACACACAACACACCACATACATGGGAGACCGTCCCTACATAACTCTGGCTTGTTCATCTCGTTCATCAATCAAACAAACTACCATCACACTATCTCCTCTCCACAACAGTTTGACTTCATGTTATCTATTTGTTCGTCACTGTATAACATGACGTTTGAAGAGCGTGCCAAACATGCTGAATACTCCGAATATAATTACAACTGATACATACTTCTAAGATCTCCAGAACTTCGTCAGCGACATTTTTGCTGTTGTTTTTAGTTTCTTTTCTGTTATTTTGTTTCTAATTTTGATGATGGGCCTTAAACCACTGTTGTCCTTTGAATATGATAACAGATTTCTGCTGCAGGTGTTTTTTAGCCAGTGAAGCACACTCTTTCAGAACTCAAAGGTCAATCCTTATATACGGTCTAAATATTAATTTATAAATCCCATGGGGGATTGTTTATCTTAACTAACCAAACCCTATAATATTCCACTATTGCCTGATTTTTTAGATGGTGCATATCTGAAGACGATTCTGTTACGGTCGTTACCGGTTTTCGAAACTGTTCATGCTTTAAAGAGGTAAAGTACCTTTGAAAAGGAATTATCCTATCTAATTGTGCATCGTAGGATTCAATATTTCCTGACTGAATACTTTTGGAGAACACCCGAAAATTGCACTCATCTTCCCATCTTTCAAAATGAAGGACTGGTTGGCAGTAGTTGCGTTTGCAGAGTTCAACGAACCACAACCATCACGGAAATCTGCTTGTTTGCTTCCTATTGCTATTCTGTGTATTGTGACGGTCAAGTGGTCAGGAATCTATATCCTGAACCGACTTGAAAATAACCAGTGGTAGCGCGGCTACCGCCACACAAGCATTTTAGGGGTAGAAGACTCTTGCCTAACTACCCTAACTATTGACGACTTAGTTACACCATGGTTTCACCTGAATAGTTATAAATCCTATAAGAAACAACCAGGATTCCAAAATACAGGTACAAACTTAGCCATTTATTTATGAGACGTATAAATAAATAGTTTTACATATAGATAAAATAGCTCTCATTCTTCCATACTTGTCTAATCTGTTATTTAGTTATATAATTTGGATAATGAGTATTAAATTAATTCTTTGATAATAAATAGTAACAATGTTGTAAATAGTTTCAGATCTGATCCAATAAATAAATAATTTATTCCATACTAAAGCTCAATAATAATCACTATCTCAGAGTTATACTATTACTATTACATTTGTACTACAAGTACAAATGATAAACATTCTTTTACAGAATAAATAATCAATAATGAACCACTCTCAACTTGGAATAATCAACTCCTATATTCTCAGCAGAATAAATCCAAGTATAAATACAACTCTAGATCTATTTCCAAAGCAACTGTACTAATAAAATACCAAAATATTAGATAAATCCCTTCTATTATAGTAATTCCTAAAAGTTCCTTTAAATAACCCTCTGATTCAATAATCTATGTATAATGCAACTGTAGAATTCCAGCCTAAACTAACAGAAATGTAAGAAATCCCGTTACAAAATAACGGTAAAACTGTCCCCTTAATAAATCACATATTTACAATAAATTCCCAGAAATATTACATTTAAATACAGAAAACCCATCCCACACATATAAACTACACCTAACCTAATACATAAAGACAAGACAAGCTTTGGAACTGAGGAAACACCTCTTTGTCCATCGCTACACACCCACCTAAACAATATACGACCGACCCAGACAGAGACAGAACGCAGACTGACTGAAACTCGTTGTGACGCAATGTTTAGAATCCGAGCGCGTGCAGCGATTGCTGGATTTGCTGGAAATGCTGGATCGCTTGCTGGAAAATCTCTAACCAAAGTGAAATATTATTTAATAATGATAAACCCAAACATTACAGAGCATAACTGTGGTAACACACGTACCTTTATATTTATAATCATTATTAAACTATCGTCTGCAACTATTCAAGACGCCGGAAGTGTTTCCAATGTAAACTACGAATCATCAGGGAAAATACGAAACTACCGTAATATGCCAGCTCCGCCGCTGTCATACTAACATCATGGCTGCGTCCAGTATCGAGAACATGTGTTTCGATTTACCGATTACCTGACAACTAATACATGAAATAACTTTGTAAGTAGTTCTAATAATAGATGCATGAATTATCCAATTGCTTGTTTAAACCGTGTGATATACATAGAAGAATATTCATACCGAAACTATGACAAAACGTGGTGTTGTCACATTACCCCCCACTTAACGTGTTCAATGTCCCCATGAACACGAAACAATATTTAAAAAAAATAGGTCTCTGATAACTTATGGTTTTGTTCACGCTTTTGAATGCTTACAGGGATACACAAAAATGTACAAGTGTACCCTGCTATTTACTATCATCACAATACTGACACAATACCATTGTATTTCACAACAATTAGATACACACAAAATTACAGGTGTGTTCCAGTTACACTCCCATACTTCCTGATAAAGATACACACAAAAGTACAAGTGTGCTCTATTTACTTCAGTGAGCTTATATTAAAAATATAAGTTATCAGATGAGATCACGCAAAGTTACAATACTTTGTGCTATTATTTACTTGAATAAGTTATGATACATATTCTCAATATTCTCAAACCTAGATACACACAAAAGTTACATGCATGTTCTAGCACAGTATACGCGATATGAGCCACTTTACATAAGAATGATTGTTTCTCTAATTTTAGATACACACAAAAAGTACAAGTGTGTTCTAATATACAGTATTTATCCGAAATGAGCTACTCTACATAAGTACGATTGTTTCTCAACTTTAGATACACACAAAAAGTACAAGTGTGTTCTAATATACAGTAATTACCCGAAATGAGCTACTCTACATAAGTACGATTGTTTCTCAACTTTAGATCCACACAAAAAGTACAAGTGTGTTCTAATATACAGTATTTACCCGAAATGAGCTACTCTACATAAGTACGATTGTTTCTCAACTTTAGATACACACAAAAAGTACAAGTGTGTTCTAATATACACAGACTTCCTTTATATCCACCCGTTCCTAGCTATAAAGCTTTTATAAGTTAATGCGTTAGATTAAAATACAATATAACAGTTTTCACACTGTTCGACTATTAATACTTTACAAGTATTTATACTACACGACTACTCAAAGATTCAACTAGTAATATGTTTGACAGAAAACTTTAAAATTTATGATATACCAGACTTAGCCAACTATTTCTATCCGATATGTATATATATATGTAGTTAAACTATGTTACAGGGACTTTATAATATATTATTCCAGACTCAGCACCAGTACCAATTATTTGAACTCTAATGTTATCCTATTTAACAGCTTACGACTTACATTCACTCTTGTTTACATACGATATAGTTCGAACTTAAATACTCTAGTTAACAATCACCTAAAAAAAATAGTCCGTATGATCTATTTCATATGTCTGAATACAACATTTCCCGAAAAATTTCCCCGGACAATAAACAGATGACAAACTCTGATGTACAGCAGGCCAAGTTTACGAGTGATCAGACTACGCCAGTGACTTACGATCTTACAACTTTTTACAGTGTGCCAGAGGATCGTATCCTGTTCTGTAAATCACGTTATGTCATCAACCCTAGTTAAACCCCAAGAAATCCTTTCCCATGAATAAAATAATTCTAGACAAATGAAAAAGAACACCGGTAACTATATACAACAATATACATTCCTACTGTTTCTCCTTCAACACAACCTTTCTCTTCTTACTCGCACACACACACCTATTCTCCTTTTCTCGCAACTTACGTTCGAGCTCTCTCTTCTCCTTTCTCTCCTCCTCCAGACTCTCAGCTAATTTTGTCACGGCTGCTGTATTACTCCGAACGTGGCGGGACAGGTCCAAGATAGTCTCCTCCTGGGCTGCAAGGATCTTCTGTTGCTGCTCCAGGAGCGTTACGATGGGGCCCATCCACGCCGGTGTCCTGTCATCGCTAGTTGGCTGGTGCTGGGTCTGGATATCTTGTAAAGCTTCATCTAGTCCAGTCAACTCCTCCAAGACATCCACTTCTGGTACTTCAGGTACCGGAAGTGGAATGTCTGGCAGGGATGGAGCGGGTATAGTTGGTTCAGGTGTTAATAAAGCCTCCGGCATGGGTAGTTGTGGAACAGGGGCATCCTCCACGGTCTTTCTGGATCTGGTTTTCCACACTACCTCGGATTCCTCTCGGCTAAGTTGGAAAAAATCTTTATCTAGGGCCAAAGTTCTGGGGTTCGGATTCTTCCGGAGATAGTTGGAGGCAATCCCTAATCCCTGGCTCTCCCGCTGTTGAAGCTTTTGGCGATGGTCCGGATAATGATCTACATGACGGGCCAACTCATGTTCCCGGAGACATCGAAACAGACAAAGCGAACAATAAAAAGGGGTATCCTCTAAGGCGGCGTGATATTTGTAGAAGTGATAGACAACTCGTCTTTTCTCCTCCGTGAATTCACATTGCCCGCACTTATATGCTCTCCCTCTTGAGTTCTCCATGTCTACTGTAAAACATAAATATGATCTTCATTGAAATTGTTAGGTTATCTCCCCTTAATAGTATGACTTATTCTGCTTTGAATATAGAGTCTCATCACCTCTGCACACCATTCATACTGTATATATATTATATTATATAGTTGACAATTTTTAAAGTTTCTGTATCTTCTTTTGTAGACGTGATATCCAGCTGATGTTGTTCTCCCCAGTGAATGATTTCAGCTTGTCGTGGTGAAGAAGACGAGTTTTCCCCCTATCATCTAACTGAATCAAGTAGTTGAATTCTGTCGGCTTCTCTGTAATAATACATGGCCCTAAATACGTTGGTTGTAGTTTTGGTGCAACTCCTACTTTCCTTTCTTCATTTAGATACCATACTAAATCTCCTACGTTATATTGATTGCAGGACAAGTTTACATCATAGTGGTCTTTCCTTCGGCGAGCATTGTCGTGAAGGTGCTTACGAGCGACATCATGTGCATGGTTCATCCTCTCACGAAGAATGGTAACGTATTCACTGTAACTGGTAATGTCATCAGAATCCGGAGTTCTCCTGCCCAAAATTATCTCAACTGGTAGCCGTACCTCTCGTCCCATCATCAGCATGTTAGGTGTAAGTCCTGTTGACTCTTGTGGTGTTGCTCTGTACGCACCAGCTAAACATCCCAAGTTCTTGTCCCAATCTGTCTGCTGTCCTTTAAGGTAGGCTTTAATCATACGGAGTAAAGTGCGATTAAATCGTTCCACTTGGCCGTTGCACTGGGGGTGACGAGGTGAAGTTCTAGTCTTCTTTATGTCTAATATAGAACATAGTTCTCTAAATATGGTACTCTCGTAGTTCCTTCCTTGGTCTGAGTGTATAGATAGAGGACATCCAAAACGTGTTTAGCTGGTGCGTACAGAGCAACACCACAAGAGTCAACAGGACTTACTCCTAACATGCTGATGATGAAAGAAAGGAAAGTAGGAGTTGCACCAAAACTACAACCAACGTATTTAGGGCCATGTATTATTACAGAGAAGCCGACAGAATTCAACTACTTGATTCAGTTAGATGATAGGGGGAAAACTCGTCTTTCCACCACGACAAGCTGAAACCATTCACTGGGGAGAACAACATCAGCTGGATATCACGTCTACAAAAGAAGATACAGAAACTTTAAAAATTGTCAACTATATAATATAATATATATACAGTATGAATGGTGTGCAAGGGTGATGAGACTCTATATTCAAAGCAGAATAAGTCATACTATTAGGGGAGACAACCTAAAAATTTCAATGAAGATCATATTTATGTTTTACAGTAGACATGGAGAACTCAAGAGGGAGAGCAGTATAAGTGCGGCCAATGTGAATTCACGGAGGAGAAAAGACGAGGTTGTCTATCACTTCTACAATATCACGCCGCCTTAGAGGATACACCTTTTTATTGTTCGCTTTGTCTGTTTCGATGTCTCCGGGAACATGAGTTGGCCCGTCATGTAGATCATTATCCGGACCATCGCCAAAAGCTTCAGCAGCGGGAGAGCCAGGGTTTAGGGATTGCCTCCAACTATCTCAGGAAGAATCCGAACCCAGAACTTTGGCCCTAGATAAAGATTTTTTCCAACTTAGCCGAGAGGAATCCGAGTAGTGTGGAAAACCAGATCCAGAAAGACCGTGGAGGATGCCCCTGTTCCACAACTACCCATGCCGAGGGCTTTAATAACACCAGAGCCAACTATACCCGCTCCATCCCTGCCAGACATTCCACTTCCGGTACCTGAAGTACCAGAAGTGGATGTCTTGGAGGAGTTGACCGGACTAGATGAAGCTTTAGAAGATATCCAGACCCAGCACCAGACAACTAGCGAGGACAAGACACCGGCGTGGATGGGCCCGATCGTAACGCTCCTGGAGGAGCAACAGAAGATCCTTGCAGCCCAGGAGGAGACTATCTTGGACCTGTCCCGCCACGTTCGGAGTAATACAGCAGCCGTGACAAAATTAGCTGAGAGTCTGGAGGAGGAGAGAAAGGAGAAGAGAGAGCTCGAACGTAAGTTGCGAGAAAAGGAGAATAGGTGTGTGTGTGCGAGTAAGAAGAGAAAGGTTGTGTTGAAGGAGAAACAGTAGGAATGTATATTGTTGTAATAAGTTACCGGTGTTCTTTTTTCATTTGTCTAGAATTATTTTATTCATGGGAAAGGATTTCTTGGGTTTAACTAGGGTTGATGACATAACGTGATTTACAGAACAGGATACGATCCTCTGGCACACTGTAAAAAGTTGTAAGATCGTAAGTCACTGGCGTAGTCTGATCACTCGTAAACTTGGCCTGCTGTACATCAGAGTTTGTCATCTGTTTATTGTCCGGGGAAATTTTTCGGGAAATGTTGTATTCAGACATATGAAACTAGATCATACGGACTATTTTTTTTGTTGATTGTTATAGAGTATTTTAAGTTCAATAATATCGTATGTAAAAAGAGTGAATGTAAGTCGTAAGCTGTTAAATAGGATATCATTAGAGTTTAAATAATTGGTACTGGTGCTGAGTCTGGAATAATATATTATAAAGTCCCTGTAACATAATTTAACTACTATATATATACATATCGGATAGAAATAGTTGGCTAAGTCTGGTATATCATAAATTTTAAAGTTTTCTGTCAAACATATTACTAGTTGAATCTTTGAGTAGTTGTGTAGTATAAATACTTGTAAAGTATTAATAGTTGAGCAGTGTGAAAACTGTTATATTGTATTTTAATCTAACGCATTAACTATAAAAGCTTTATAGCTAGGAACGGTGGATATAAAGGAAGTCTGTGTATATTAGAACACACTTGTAGTTTTTGTGTGTATCTAAAGTTGAGAAACAATCGTACTTATGTAGAGTAGCTCATTTCGGTAAATACTGTATATTAGAACACACTTGTATTTTTTGTGTGGATCTAAAGTTGAGAAACAATCGTACTTATGTAGATTAGCTCATTTCGGGTAAATACTGTATATTAGAACACACTTGTATTTTGTGTGTATCTAAAGTTGAGAAACAATCGTACTTATGTAGATTAGCTCATTTCGGTAATTACTGTATATTAGAACACACTTGTACTTTTTGTGTGTATCTAAAGTTGAGAAACAATCGTACTTATGTAGAGTAGCTCATTTCGGGTAAATACTGTATATTAGAACACACTTGTACTTTTTGTGTGTATCTAAATTGAGAAACATCATTCTTATGTAAAGTGGCTCATATCGCGTATACTGTGCTAGAACATGCATGTAACTTTTGTGTGTATCTAGGTTTGAGAATATTGAATATGTATCATAACTTATTCAAGTAAATAATAGCACAAAGTATTGTAACTTTGCGTGATCTCATCTGATAACTTATATTTTTTAATATAAGCTCACTGAAGTAAATAGAGCACACTTGTACTTTTGTGTGTATCTTTATCAGGAAGTGTGGGAGTGTAACTGGAACACACCTGTAATTTTGTGTGTATCTAATTTTGTGAAATACAATGGTATTGTGTCAGTATTGTGATGATAGTAAATAGCAGGGTACACTTGTACATTTTTGTGTATCCCTTGTAAGCATTCAAAAGCGTGAACAAAACCATAAGTTATCAGAGACCTATTTTTTTTTAAATATTGTTTCGTGTTCATGGGGACATTGAACACGTTAAGTGGGGGGTAATGTGACAACACCACGTTTTGTCATAGTTTCGGTACGAATATTCTTCTATGTATATCACACGGTTTAAACAAGCAATTGGATAATTCATGCATCTATTATTAGAACTACTTACAAAGTTATTTCATGTATTAGTTGTCAGGTAATCGGTAAACCGAAACACATGTTCTCTCGATACTGGACGCAGCCATGATGTTAGTATGACAGCGGCGGAGCTGGCATATTACGGTAGTTTCGTATTTTCCTGATGATTCGTAGTTTACATTGGAAACACTTCCGGCGTCTTGAATAGTTGCAGACGATAGTTTAATAATGATTATAAATATAAAGGTACGTGTGTTACACAGTTATGCTCTTTAATGTTTGGGTTTATCATTATTAAATAATATTTCACTTTGGTTAGAGATTTTCCAGCAAGCGATCCAGCATTTCCAGCAAATCCAGCAATCGCTGCACGCGCACGGATTCTAAACATTGCGTCACAACGAGTTTCAGTCAGTCTGCGTTCTGTCTCTGTCTGGGTCGGTCGTATATTGTTTAGGTGGGTGTGTAGCGATGGACAAAGAGGTGTTTCCTCAGTTCCAAAGCTTGTCTTGTCTTTATGTATTAGGTTAGGTGTAGTTTATATGTGTGGGATGGGTTTTCTGTATTTAAATGTAATATTTCTGGGAATTTATTGTAAATATGTGATTTATTAAGGGGACAGTTTTACCGTTATTTTGTAACGGATTTCTACATTTCTGTTAGTTTTAGGCTGGAATTCTACAGTTGCATTATACATAGATTATTGAATCAGAGGGTTATTTAAAAAGGAACTTTTAGGAATTACTATAATAGAAGGGATTTATCTAATATTTTGGTATTTTATTAGTACAGTTGCTTTGGAATAGATCTAGAGTTGTATTTATACTTGGATTTATTCTGCTGAGAATATAGGAGTTGATTATTCCAAGTTGAGAGTGGTTCATTATTGATATTTTCTGTAAAAGAATGTTTATCATTTGTACTTGTAGTACAAATGTAATAGTAATAGTATAACTCTGAGATAGTGATTATTATTGAGCTTTAGTATGGAATAAATTATTTATTTATTGGATCAGATCTGAAACTATTTACAACATTGTTACTATTTATTATCAAAGAATTAATTTAATACTCATTATCCAAATTATATAACTAAATAACAGATTAGACAAGTATGGAAGAATGAGAGCTATTTTATCTATATGTAAAACTATTTATTTATACGTTCATAAATAAATGGCTAAGTTTGTACCTGTATTTTGGAATCCTGGTTGTTTCTTATAGGATTTATAACTATTCAGGTGAAACCATGGTGTAACTAAGTCGTCAATAGTTAGGGTAGTTAGGCAAGAGTCTTCTACCCCTAAAATGCTTGTGTGGCGGTAGCCGCGCTACCACTGGTTATTTTCAAGTCGGTTCAGGATATAGATTCCTGACCACTTGACCGTCAACTAATACACAGAATAGCAATAGGAAGCAAACAAGCAGATTTCCGTGATGGTTGTGGTTCGTTGAACTCTGCAAACGCAACTACTGCCAACCAGTCCTTCATTTTGAAAGATGGGAAGATGAGTGCAATTTTTCGGTGTTCTCCAAAAGTATTCAGTCAGGAATATTGAATCCTACGATGCACAATTAGATAGATAATTCCTTTTCAAAGGTACTTTACCTCTTTAAAGCATGAACAGTTTCGAAAACCGGTAACGACCGTTAACAGAAATCGTCTTCAGATATGCACCATCTAAAAAATCAGGCAATAGTGGAATATTATAGGGTTTGGTTATTAAGATAAACAATCCCCATGGGATTTATAAATTAATATTTAGACCGTATATAAGAGATTGACCTTTGAGTTCTGAAAGAGTGTGCTTCACTGGCTAAAAAAACCTGCAGCAGAAATCTGTTATCATATTCAGGAACAACAGTGGTTTAAGGCCATCATCAAAAATTAGAAACAAAATAACAGAAAAGAAACTAAAACAACAGCAAAAATGTCGCTGACGAAGTTCTGGAGATCTTAGAAGTATGTATCAGTTGTAATTATATTCGGAGTATTCAGCATGTTTGGCACGCTCTTCAAACGTCATGTTATACAGTGACGAACAAATAGATAACATGAAGTCAAAACTGTTGTGGAGAGGAGATAGTGTGATGGTAGTTTGTTGATTGATGAACGAGATGAACAAGCCAGAGTTATGTAGGGACGGTCTCCCATGTATGTGGTGTGTTGTGTGTATGTTTGTGCGAGTGGGTGGTTTTAGGGAGACTGCGGAATATTCATGTTGTGTCTTCATGTATAGTGGAACTGTGCTATATTCACTGAAGCATGCCGCCAAAGACACAAGAACAACACCCCACCCGGTCACATTATAATGACAACGGGCGAACCAGTCGTTCCACTCCCTGTATGCTGAGCGCTAAGCAGGAGCAGAAACTACCACTTTTATAGACTTTGGTGTGCCTCGCTAGGGAACAGAACCTAAAGCTTCTCACAGGGGCGAACGCTCAACTCAAGGCCAAAGTGTGGCGGTGCCTAGGGAGACATTAAGAAATAAAAATGTTATTCGCAGAAGTTTCTGCAAGGTCGCGATTTTGGATAATTTGGACTGTTGTCTTACCAACCCAGGAGACTTCAGCTATATTCATAAGACGTAGCACTGTTAACGAAGACGAGCTGATCAAGATCATTGAATTCAAATTCATTCAATTCCCATAGAAGTAACATTTTACTGGAAAGTTGGCAAAATGGAGGACCAAGGAAAGAGGTTTTTTCGTTGGTTATCGAAAAAATTCGTGAAAGGTATTTTGAAGATGATAGCAAGCTTCTAAGTGATCCTCATTTGGTAGCCAGGAAGGAATTTTCAAATAAGTGGGCATCCTTCTTGGTAAGTTATGTGGTGTTTTCTGTTCCATCATGCATTGAAGTTTTAATTGAAGAAAACAATGAAAACAAGGCCCATTATCTGTGGACACATTTGATACAAACCTTTTCGTTTTTTACATGCAGCTGTTTTTTAATGCAGCTTTGAAGTAAGTAGTTATACAGTATTAGACCCAATAAGCGCCACATGCACTGTACATACCCTCCCGCGTTTGAGGCTTTCAATATATTGCCAGGCATAGGACCAAAAGTATCCAAACTATATATATTTGCAACAATTGCGTCTTATTAAACAACTATTCTTGTCATAAGAATTGTCATAATTTCTTTAAGTAGTTTAAATTCAATTTTAATTCTTCAAACTTAAAGCAAAAGTGTAACATGTCTGCACGTGCAGTACAACCTACCGAAAAGATGAAGGAGTTCCGAGTTTATTAGTCACTTTTAGACTTGAGAGGACAACTATAAATTGAGGTTGATCATCGCCCAATCCTCCGGACGGAAATCAGGAGTATCGTTCTGAAGATCGTAGGATAAACCTTTTTATTTTCTGCACGTTTTTAATGTACATGTGGATTATGTGTTCAACTGAAGGCGATACAGTTTTGATCTGGGGTCCACGTTTAGTCCGGCCGGCTGCGTAGATATTGTGACGAGCATGCTTCATAAGCAGAACCTTATTTTTTCGATCCAGTTCTCACAAGGTACATTTAGTTGGATATCCTGGAGGAACGATCTCTACGCTTCAAGAACGTATGTCGGACATTCATTACTATCAGCCGGAAATTGTTTGCCTACAAGTAGGCGGTAATGTTTTGTTTGTTTGATTAATTAACGTCTATTAACAGCTATGGTCATGCGAGGACAGCCTCCCATGTATGTGGTGTGCTGCGTGTATGTAATGTGGTAATGATTTTAGTCGCCTTCCCAGACCCCGGATTGTGTTATAAGTTGTGGTTTTAGGGCTGTTTCCTAGGGAAAAAACTCGAGCACATAAGGGTGATGTTCCTGTAGACGAGTACAATGTCAGAGTTCATCGTTTGAACACCATGTTACGTAAAGCTTTCAAGGGTAGCATATTTTGCAAGTTTTGGGAGCAAGGTCGCATGTCCAGTCTGAAAGATTTATATTTTGCCGGATGGTGTGCATTTTCAAAATCAGCAGCCTTATTTCAAATCTGTTCGAGGTGGAGTGCTTTATGGCATTAAAGCTAGCAGACAGAGACAGGTTTGGTGCTTTGCTAATTTTGCGTAGGTATTTGTTAGTTTTTTTTTGGTTAGTCTCAAAGTTTTATTACGAGTTGTCTCCCTTCCCATTGAGTGTGTTGGTTTAGGATGAAAAAGTTGGGCAGCTGTACTTTAGGCATAGCTCTGACAGCTCATGAATTTGGCATATTGATGTTAATTTGAATGAGATTATCATCATTGTTTGTTCTTACTGACCCTTGAGGTTACAGTTCTTATTTTAATTAGAATTTGACTAGCCATTTGAGGTTACAGTTTATGTTTTTGATATTGATATTATAATTAGCGGCCTTGAGGTTACAGTTTCACATTGGGTATTACTGACCCTTGGAGGCTACAGTTATACCAATTATCTAATAGTGGACATATAACTATAAGATATACACATACAAAAATGAACGCAATTGAGTTGTATCTGTCATTTGTTCAGTCGTGTAATATTTACCGGTATTTTTCATTTATGTCATGAACTTACTTGCTATGTTTGCCGCAACGTGGCATTGGTATCATGCTGGTTGCCCTGGTGGGGCTTTGTAATTACTGGCCCTAAGGGTTGCAGTTGTTCGTAACTATATTGTAATATATATATGGTTCTAACTTATTATAGAATAATTATTTTCTTATTTTACTGACGCTATATAGCAGTTCCAGTTCTTCAGCTAGATTTCAAAATATGTAATATAAATTTATTATACTGGCCATTATGAGTTAGTTTTGAAATTTAAATTTCAAGATAATATGTCACAAATCAAGATATTCTATTTTTAATGACCCTCCGGGTTTACTGTTGTATGACAGTAAATTGATTGATTTGAGTACTGGCCAAAAGTTATGAGCTACAGTTTAATTCTGATTCATACACATTATTTATATTTGTTTGGAGATTACTGCTATATATTCTTTTTTCCCAGGTGTTTCATGAATAGTATATATCAGTAAGCTGGCAATATGAGGCCAAAACGAAAGGCGGCTGCAAATAATACAGCCATTAGACAGCGACGAGTGACAGAGCAGGCTGCAGCTGTCAGTGCCACACCAACTATCACTGTCTCGGCCCGTTTGATGTATACGGCGAGTTTATTTCGACCCAACATTTATGTGCACTAATCAAGCCCCAGTGTTTAAACAATGGTTATAACCACAAGATACTTTATCAGATAGACTCGTGTAGCCATAAACATAACACTGACGTATAAAGGGGATATTATATGCAATCACATGCACGGTCGAAACGTCAGACATACCAGCTTTTCGAGGTGGCAATCGAAGAAAGTTTGACAATCGACTAAGGGTATGTTATTGTTTTGAGACAACTCGTACCTCACACTATTCTGTAGACAGTGCCTATTACATCAAATCTAATAAAATAAAACACAGATTCCTATTATCATTAGTTTGATAAAAAGGATCAGAAGGATTATCACTATCACTACGTTGGATAAGAGGTCACGTCAAGATGACCTTTTGAAATGGCCAATCAAAGTGCACTGCCAGAAATCTTGACTGGGGACGAAAATAGTTTGAAAAAGCTGTCCAATTATTTTCGTGTATGTAACCATCTCGCCAGAAGCTAAATTGTGTATGTATATTTATATATATACTGGTGCGAAAATGAACGTTTTCAAATGAGGTTAGGTGGTTTGGAAGCTCTGATGTACACGTGGTATAAGGTAATCTGTACTGTACGTGAACGCCTTATGGGATAATTGTCAGATCCTCTATTGAACGGAGTGGTTATAAGGATGTGTTGATCAGATTTCTATTAGTAGGTCATCAGTCCTTACAAGCAATGACTTTGGCATCCGTTGAGGCAGCAACACGAAAGCCACAGTAAAAACTCCTTTCATGTCAACATCCCATTCCTTTGGCTGATATGGTTTGTTTACCTATTAAGAAAAAAAATTGGGCT
>SAYR01004321.1:742215-770880 GCA_004382745.1 Argopecten irradians irradians
TGCCTCAGCCTATAAGTCATTACAGGACTTCCATCAGCCTGTAGAAGACCTACATCACAGAAGGAATGATAATGATGATGTTGTTAACACGACCATGATGCAGTTAGCTGAAACCATGAAGGCCATGCAGTCTACATTGGGAACCAGTTTGACAGCCATCAACAATGCTGTGACTGGAATGCATGAGACTATGAAGACTCAAGGACACAGTGCCAGAGTAACTGACCAGTCTAGGGGGAGGAGTCCGAAGAGATCTGCCAGAGGTTCCAGATACCGGTCCTGCAGTAATACTAGTTCATCTTATTCAGATGAAGAGAGGAGGGGAAATGGTAATTCCAGATACTCAGGAACTACAGACTCTGATTCTGACAGCAATGTACATAGCGGGGATGTCTATGGCTCCAGACCAACCAGGAGGAACAACAACACAAGACTTCCACCTTTTACAGATAAAGAGACTTGGAAGACATGGTTTAGCAGGTTCGAGACTGTAGCTGATAGATGTAGATGGGGAAATGAGGAACGCCTTGATCAACTTTTGCCGAAATTACAGGGTAAAGCCGGAGATTTTGTTTTTGACCAGCTCACCAAGCGAGAACGTAATGACTACAAAACACTGGTTCGAGAACTGAATAACAGATACAGAGTCATTGAGTCATCGAAAAACTATGCAGCTCAATTTAGTAGAAGGAATCAAAAACCTGGCGAGTCAGTGGAGGAGTATGCGGCCGAGTTGAAGAGATTATATGACAAAGCTCATGAGAGAAGGGATACACAGAGAAGAACAGAGGATTTACTTAGGAAATTCTTTGATGGCGTTTATCACGAGAAGGCAAGCTTCGAGGTTGAATTTCATAAAGACCCAGCTGACATCGATGAAGCAGTATTCCAGATTGTTAACTACATTGAGACCAAAAGGGCACCAAACCGTACAGATGATTATCAGAAACATGGGAAGAAGACACGGAAGGTCAAGACAGTAATATATGAAGACTCGTCGAGTGATGATGACTATGAAGAGGTAAAGCAAGCTAAGCACATCAACCCAGTGAGAGCTGTAGAGATTGTAACTGGTCAGGATAAAGCTATACAGACAGAGAAGAAAGATGCTAAGAAATCTCAGAAACATAATGGACAGAAGAATAATGGAGGCAAACCAAAGAATTTTCAGTTTAGAGGACATAGCAGATATTATCGAGAGAGCAAACAATGAAATTAAGAGTAGAAGGTCAGGAGGAAACGGAAGAAACAAAGCGACAGGGAATTCTAAAGACAAAAGATGTTTTACATGCGGGGGACCAGGACATTTTGCCAGGAATTGCCCTATGCGAGATCAGACACCCTATAACCAGCAGTATGGACCTGGACAATCATGGCAAATGGGAAATAATACTAATGCACATCCCTTTAACGGACCATCCAACAATGGAAATCAGAGTCCTAATGCAGACACTACAGATAGGAATAGGAGCCGACCAAGCCCAGCTCATTTAAACTGTTAGCGGCTATTTCTAATGACCGGAGAGAGGCCGACATCAAGGATACTAATGGTCATAAAAATCAGACCTTAACAGAAGAACATCATACAGATGATAGCGTTGTTATAAGACGACGGGTTCCTCAAGTAGATGGTTTATATATTAAAGGAACAGTACAAGGAGTTAAAACTGCTATTTACAACAGATACCGGGGCGACCAAGACTTTAATATCAGATCGCTTATATCATAGGATACCTGAGAAGAATCGACCAAAGCTGAAACCTACTACGAAGCTGAGGCGGCCAATGACTCTCCTTTAAAAGAGCTTGGGATAGCAGAGTTTGATTTACAACTCGACTCTTTGCAGTTGAAGAGAGAAATTATTGTTGCTGAGATATCAGATGATTGTCTATTAGGTATGGACATATTACAGAACAGTCCTATGGGTCCTGCAGACATACTTCTAACAAAAAGGAGTTATCCATTTAGGTGGAGCTACCATTCAATGTTATCAAGTAGGAACATACGAAGGCATTAGAAAAGTAAGATCAGCTGACCATTACCGAGTACCTGCATACTCTGAAGCCATTTATAGATGTTTTGTTGACCAACCTGAAGATGATGTAGCTGGTGGCTATCTGATTATAGAACCTTCAGAAAATTTTTCTACTGATTATTGCTTAGCAATGGCACCAAGTATTGTGGACATTAAAGAAGAAGTAACAGCCAAAGTCAGAGTCATGAATCCTTATCCAACTGAGACTTCAATAAATCAAGATGCAGTAATAGGCACAGCGGATACCTTCGATGATTTTACCATACTAGCTGAGACAGAAGACAATAGTGAAAATACGCAATTTCCAGTCTATTAAGAGAATCCGTAGATGTAGAGAAGATACCACTACAGGCAATGAAAAAGTTGATGAAGTTGATGCTACCATGGTTCCAGACCATTTAAAAGAATTATACCAGAAACCTGTTCATTCCTCTTCTGGGAGTGTGATGTCCCTGGTTGGTCATCAGCTACTACAGTAATGTCATCAATATCTGTATCTTCATTTTCAGACATAATGGTATCAAGTTGTCTTTTTGACTGTCTTGTTCTCGCCCCAGGCATCTTCTAGGAATGATGTAGGATAACTGGAAACACGCAGTTTATCCTATATTTTACACCACTTTACTAGTAAACACCAGCTTTATGGATATACGATACCACTCTCTATCAGTACGTGCCAATACTGATTGGAGGAAGAACTCACTTTCTTGTGAAACTCACAATTATTGTGGAAATATCAACCAAATCTTGGTGAAACACACCTTCTTGGTTAAAAACCTTTTTATAATCCTATCCAATAGGCCTATAATCTATGCCTCGTCTGCGTGAAACAATCTACTTCTATAATGTAGGCTCAAGGTATTACTTCAGGTCCAAGTATCAATAAAGTGCTTATTAATTAAATCTTGCTTCTCTCTCATCAACGGCTTGATTCGTCAATCAACGTCTTGTATCTAAACAAACACAAATACAAATATTTCAGGTACTGTCCTCCACAGCACCAGTAATTAACCAGGTAATTAACTAATTAAGATTTGTACATAAATTATCTACATATCCAGGTAACAGAAAATCCATTATAGTAAACATCCTTGCTTATGTACTCTAGCAGTCTCCTAACCCTGCTCATCCTCGGAGTAACAAGTAATAACTGTATGCATCCAGCTTCACATTACTAGACAGGCATTACTAGGATATAATTGTACAAGTTACAACTTTACAATTCTGTATACCACAACCACCGCTGCCACCAAAATATATTTAATACACCAATATACCAAAATATAGTTAGTATTCATATAACAAGCAAAACTCTGAAGGTCCGTGTTACCCCATAAATTATGCATGAATAACCAACTAATAAAAAAAACTTGTTGAAATTTACATTATACCTCTCTCAAGAAGCATTCCCAGAACTACTTCTATAGGTAAACAAATATTCAACCCGATTCTCCAAGAATCAACGTACTTTTCACCTTCACCTTATATAAATATAATATATACAAAAATAAATACTTTCACTCCGGTTGATGGAACGTTACATCACCAACCCATAAAAAAAACCCATATGTCTACACTATACCACAGGTATCTATTTATAAGATTACCCTCTATCTATTCCGGAATATATCCCATACTAAAATACCTATTCAAGTACAAAAATAATGCTAATTTATTAGCCTTGACCTCAAAGGTCCCATAAAAAAAATAAACAACCAATAATTTGTGTACAAATCCATAAACTCCACTTATATATGTGGATACTTATAAATACTAATTTAAAAGCAATAGATTCCATCACTACTGTAAATTCTAACACAAAAAGAAGAAATAAACAGTCACCGCTGCCACCAAAATACTATGTGACGGTCAAGTGGTCAGGAATCTATATCCTGAACCGACTTGAAAATAACCAGTGGTAGCGCGGCTACCGCCACACAAGCATTTTAGGGGTAGAAGACTCTTGCCTAACTACCCTAACCATTGACGACTTAGTTACACCATGGTTTCACCTGAATAGTTATAAATCCTATAAGAAACAACCAGGATTCCAAAATACAGGTACAAACTTAGCCATTTATTTATGAGACGTATAAATAAATAGTTTTACATATAGATAAAATAGCTCTCATTCTTCCATACTTGTCTAATCTGTTATTTAGTTATATAATTTGGATAATGAGTATTAAATTAATTCTTTGATAATAAATAGTAACAATGTTGTAAATAGTTTCAGATCTGATCCAATAAATAAATAATTTATTCCATACTAAAGCTCAATAATAATCACTATCTCAGAGTTATACTATTACTATTACATTTGTACTACAAGTACAAATGATAAACATTCTTTTACAGAATAAATAATCAATAATGAACCACTCTCAACTTGGAATAATCAACTCCTATATTCTCAGCAGAATAAATCCAAGTATAAATACAACTCTAGATCTATTTCCAAAGCAACTGTACTAATAAAATACCAAAATATTAGATAAATCCCTTCTATTATAGTAATTCCTAAAAGTTCCTTTAAATAACCCTCTGATTCAATAATCTATGTATAATGCAACTGTAGAATTCCAGCCTAAACTAACAGAAATGTAAGAAATCCCGTTACAAAATAACGGTAAAACTGTCCCCTTAATAAATCACATATTTACAATAAATTCCCAGAAATATTACATTTAAATACAGAAAACCCATCCCACACATATAAACTACACCTAACCTAATACATAAAGACAAGACAAGCTTTGGAACTGAGGAAACACCTCTTTGTCCATCGCTACACACCCACCTAAACAATATACGACCGACCCAGACAGAGACAGAACGCAGACTGACTGAAACTCGTTGTGACGCAATGTTTAGAATCCGAGCGCGTGCAGCGATTGCTGGATTTGCTGGAAATGCTGGATCGCTTGCTGGAAAATCTCTAACCAAAGTGAAATATTATTTAATAATGATAAACCCAAACATTACAGAGCATAACTGTGGTAACACACGTACCTTTATATTTATAATCATTATTAAACTATCGTCTGCAACTATTCAAGACGCCGGAAGTGTTTCCAATGTAAACTACGAATCATCAGGGAAAATACGAAACTACCGTAATATGCCAGCTCCGCCGCTGTCATACTAACATCATGGCTGCGTCCAGTATCGAGAACATGTGTTTCGATTTACCGATTACCTGACAACTAATACATGAAATAACTTTGTAAGTAGTTCTAATAATAGATGCATGAATTATCCAATTGCTTGTTTAAACCGTGTGATATACATAGAAGAATATTCATACCGAAACTATGACAAAACGTGGTGTTGTCACAGTATTGTCAAGAACAACAAAAGTAATGTTTTTATTTCCCCGAGTGACACGCTGAGCTTTACGTTGATAAGAGCATTAAAGGCCTGGTCATTCGTCATTAATGTCATTAATTTGGTGCACTTAACACTGGTATACTAGTCTCATAAAACACACCATGCACGTCATACACGCTACAACACATACATGGGAGGCCGTTATTACATGACCCTGGCTGTAAATAGGATTTAATCAAACTGTTTAACTACTGTTTCTTTGACAACACATGGTACATCTCACTTAACAACTCTACCAGTAGCAACTTCATTTTCATCACCGTTATCATCAAGATCGTCATCATTTGTACAAAGTACCTCAGTCCTGTCTCTTCTAGTATTAATGGCATAAAACGATGATTCAGGCGAACAAGTTGCGAAACGTTTCTTTGATGGTAGAGCAAAGGAAACGTCACTCGCCTCAACTGGACTGAATGATCGTATCCTGCGCTTGGTTTTTAATGGTGTTGAAGCAAATGGTGGAGTTGACAAAGAGGGATATGGAAAAACAAACTCAGCGCTCAGCATAACCGGAGTGGGAAGACTGGTTCGCCTGTTGTCCGTATGGGGTGTGTTGCTTGGTATTTTCGGCGACATGCTTCAGTGATATAAAACTATACAATTGACAAGTTTCACGATGCAAGAAGAAAATACAAGAATATACCTCAGTCACCCAAAACACTCACAAACAAAAAAAAAACTTAAAATAATCATTTTACTATATAATCAAACGTTACAAACGGCGACGTTTTTATTCCTTTCATGACTGATCAAACAATTTTTAAACTAGGGCCGAGACTATAAAAGGAAAGAGGCGGAGATTAAATTTGAAACTGTCTGGATTTTAAGCTGCAGTTCCGTGTATGGTTTGTTATTTGTATTTGTGTTAAGTTCACGTACATTCTACAAGACATAGCTTGGCATTGTTTCTCTTTGTCCACACAGTTCCATGATTCTCCTTTCTGCCCATTTGTCTATTTTTCTTTGCAAGATATCTTTGGTCTAACCACAACTCCCGTCCTGACAACATGCTCCATTTATATAGGTCTTTGTTTAGTTTCTGAGTTTCTCGAACATTTTGTCTTGATTCAGTAACACAATGTGTACAAAAACAATGAAAACCTTCAGAATGTCGTTAAGCATTTCGTTCCGTCACAGGACTGCCAATATTAACACTTCCTGCCTAGTTATGTGAACATTGAGTATCAGTTCTCACCCAATAAAATGGCAGGGATAATATCACCACTGGTTTTCAATATCTCTATACCACTGTTAACATGTATACTGTTCACTTCCTGGTCAGTGACTCACTGGTTTTAAATTACTGCACCATCAACATCCCTGTCATTATCTGCAAATGAAGCTTGTATTGTTTTCACTTGTTCTTCAGTTACCCTTATCAGCAGATTTCGTTTTTTCATTCTCAATTTTTAGCTCACCTGGCCGGAAGCTTCTCAAGTTTGATGTTATTTATTTGGCATCATGTTCAAAAGATGACCAGGAAACTGTCCTTTGTTCCATATTACAAAATTGGGCTGACGAAAATGGCTTTAGATTTTCAAGATCAAAAACTGTCTGTATGCACTTCTGTCAAAAACGAAAACCACACAATGATCCTGACCTCACACTCAATGGAATTAAAATTCCAGTAGTTGAACAAACTAAATTTCTTGGACTAATATTTGATTCGAAACTGTCCTTTGTTCCACATATCAAACATCTGAAGGATAAGTGCTCGAAGGCGCTGAACATTCTACGAGTTCTTTCCCATTCTGATTGGGGTGCAGACCGTGAAATGCTTCTACGTATCTATCGGGCACTTATTAGATCAAAACTTGACTACGGCTCTATTGTCTATGGATCGGCTCGCAGCTCCTATCTACAGATGCTTGACCCTATACAGAATCAGGGACTGCGTCTCGCACTTGGAGCTTTTCGAACAACACCTGTGAAGAGTCTCCATGTGGAAGCTAATGAGCCATCTCTAGACGATCGACGAAAGAAATTATCCTTACAGTATGCTGCTCAACTGAAATCCAACCCCAAAAATCCTGCATTTAACCTTGTATTCAATCCACAACACCAAGAAATATTTACACAAAATCAAAAGCTCATACCAACATTTGGCATCAGAATTTCAAAATTTTTGCTGGAACTTAATATAACTTTCGACACCATTGACGAGTACACCGTATCGGATGTACCACCATGGCTCATTCAAACACCTGATATCAATTTATCTCTACATGAGAGGGCAAAATCCAGTGCATTACCCGAAGAACACAAATCCTCCTTTCGGGAGTGCATTAGGGCTTTCCCTGACCATGTTCAGATCTACACTGACGGATCAAAAGATGGTGATAAAGTTGCGGCAGCATGCTGTACATCTAATCACTGCTCCTCTATCCGACTCCCGGATATTGCCTCCATTTTCTCTGCGGAAGCATGTGCTATCGGTCTGGCGCTTGACCATATCGAAGAACACCGCATTGAAAAGGCAATCATCTGTTCAGACTCTCTTTCGGTTCTTCAGGCTTTGAAATCAAGAAGCCCTAGAAATACTCTAATCCAAAATCTTTTAATCCGAACATTTCGATTATCTTCTAAAACTCAAATTACTTATCTCTGGATTCCCAGTCATGTGGGTATAAAGGGGAATGAACAGGCTGATGAAGCAGCTAAGACTGCTCTTCGCCTAGCACAAACAGATTTGAAACTACCATACACCGACATCAAACCTTCAATTCAGTCAGCCATCAAACACCATTGGCAACAAAGGTGGTCTACCGAAACAAACAATAAACTGTTTAAAATTCAACCTACACTTAATCCTAAACTGTCCAGTCGGAGAGACCGCAGAGAGGAAGTTGTTCTCTCTCGGCTCCGAACTGGACACACATATTTTACACATTCCTATCTATTGAGAGGGGAGGATCCTCCTACATGCCATGCATGTGATTCTCCTCTCACAGTGGAGCATATTTTATTGCATTGTATTGATTTTAAACACATACGAGATAAATACTACGATGTCTCCGACATGTACACTTTGTTTCATGCCGTGAGACATAATCGTATTTTTAATTATCTCAAAGAGATCGGTATTTTAAGCAAAATATGAACGTTTTCTCATCATACATCGTATCAACTCAACATTTCATCGTTTCATCAACATTGTGCATGAGTTTTCTCATGTGTTTTAGCCAAATTTATTTTATCCCATGCAAACCTTTTTTTATCAAATTAACGTTTACAATCTGTGTTTTAGTCCTTACTTGATTTTTCTTACCCTGAACTTTTATCCTGATATTAATGCATGACTTGTAGTTTGGCCCTAAATGACCTTAGTTGTCGATAGGCCGTAAAACTCAAACAAACAAACAAAAAGTGTTTCAATAAAAAATAATTTCCAAATATAACGCACAAACTACCGGATTGTAGACATACACTTTCAGAACTGACTTATATTCCCAAACTATAGAAACATCAATTATGTACTGAACTGGCCTCGCACACATTATTCTATCTTCCACTTTTTCTGGGCTTATATTACTACTTTTGCTCGGTTCGGACAACACGCTGTAACTCTGTCGTCGTTTGCTGGATGAGTCCCCAAATTAAACATAGGAGCTGTGGTGGAATTGCTCCTCTATTTCTTAAACCCTGGATGGCAGCTAATGCTTTTTGTAGATCACTTTGTATAGTCTCCGCGAGTTGATGATTGTACGTCCTGGACCTGCCACTAGACTATTTTGTGCTGTTTGTAGCTGCAGAAGATTTTCAATTTATGCATCAATACTGGCTAAACTCCGTTCTGTTACACTTTTATAAACTTATGATAGTTGAATCAACTTCAGTTATAATAAAATAATAAATATCTTTTGTTTAACTTCAAAATTCAATATTGTACATTATATAAATACAATGTTCTACAACATGTTAACTAAATTTAATATATATATATATGATAAACCAATTCTTTTATTCCTTTGAGTCCTTCATACACAGCATCTATGAGTGGCACACCTTCATATTGACGTTCGCTACACCAACGTTACCACAAAGCGTAACTATTAGTTACCAGCATAATACTGTCACCGTCTACATATCAAATCTATTGAGCTATATTTGGCGAATATAGACGGATCACATCCTTGGACAGGACAAGGCATCCCCGAAGGATTACATTGAAGACGGATATCAGTTTCCAGGTCCAACAACTCCCTGCGGTTTACAAACACATCCACAGAATCCATATCTGTAAGATATAAAAACTCCTTTCCAAAGAACAGGCCGGTGAGTATATGTAGCAGTATGTGTAGCGCTAAGAGGGCACCAAAAGGGAGCAGCATTATCTCTTATTATCGATGATTAAGAATCGCTTGTTCGTAGTTCGAATAATTTCGGAACTAATATAAACTTACCGAAAGCCGCTGCGCATGCGCCAATCCAATGTTAATAACGTGAAATGGGTCTCAGTCGCTGACCAGTTCCTCGGTCCCCAGACAATGTTTCCCGTGCACCATGAACATACACGAGTACAAGACACGACAACCAACACGTACATGCTATAAATAGCACTGATAAAACCCAATGTCACTACCGACAGAGGGCGCTACATATAAACAACTATTATTAGACAACAACATGGCAGCCAAGCCGACAGCCACGATCATGTCAACACGATAACCAACTCAATCCTGCTACATCTGAAATAATTGACCATTATTGTTTATACTAGTATATGGTCTAAAGTGAAAAATTGTCCGACTACCACCACGTGGAGGTTTCCTCTTTAGGTAGTCATATATATGTAACATATTTTGGTTAATTCAGAATTCAGATGTTATTGTAACCAAAATGTCTATAATAAATTCTCTTTGTCACTCCTTCTCAGTATTGGTGATCCTGAGGTTGATTGTCTCCCCTGCATTGGTGAATGGTGGGATCCAGCTGGCCTTTCCTGTAGTCGGACTTCCTAGCAGACTTCGACTTTTTTGCATGTTCCTTATACTGTTCAGCTACTGATGCCAGACTTCTCTTTCGGACCGTTGGTATGTATTGGTATTCCCGTTGATAGATTTCCTCTGTGCTGAGTTGATTGAGCTTGTGCTTGACCTCCCCACACTGAGTACCACCAAAATATTGAACTTTCTGCTGTATGGCTATGCCTGCGGTGTTGTTAAGTGTTAATATTGTATTATCCAATCTTCCCTCTGCATTTCTCCAGAAGTTCTGGTGCTTTGGTAGAGCCACATTTATGCTCCGGTGACAGCCTTCATTCTTCTGGGTAGATGTGTTTAGCCTCATTGATGTGACAGCTTCTGTGCTGAGTCTCATTTTGAGGAGCTCTAATAGTAAACTCTGGTCTTCTGGTGTCATCTGAAGGTGATGTATCTGGTTCGAACTCAGGAACATTGAACGTAGCCACCAGTTGTCGCCGTCATCTCCAGAGCACACTACAGAATGTTGTTTGCATTGAGCACAGTCACCAGCATAGCACGAAACAGTGGCATCTAGCACGGAGAGTAACAGGCTTGTGGTAGTGTCTTTATGGCCCTTGTGTGTTTTCATCCATGACTTGAAAACCAAACTACTTCTGGCTTTCAAGTCTTGTGAAAATATATTCTGCACATGTGCTCTCATCTGTCTGGTACGGCCTGGAAACATGGACTCGCTGAACTTAGCACTGTTACATTTCCGGAACTGTGCTCTGCCAACGTTTGTTGGGTCAGCCAGTCTCTCCACTTTCCACATTGGATGCAAGGCTTTCATGGCTTCCTCCAGGCCTTTGGCTCCCGTTCCTCCCCATCCGTCGTAGCATATCTTATCAGCACACCCTGACTGGTAAGCTGGTCTCCGATGTCCTTTCCCATGGCATATAAGGCCGTCATGTCGTTCGATGTTGGCTGTACAGTCAGGGTGACCACCAGGACACTGGACGTCATAGCCTTTCCCTCTCAGCCAAGCACCTGTCCAGCACAGTTTGTTGTGCAGAGCACGGCCCAGTATGTACTGTTTTTGTGTACATGTCTCGATACCGAGGCTGTTTCCCTGAGAGGCATTCAGTCCGGGCTTCTTAGCACAGCCAAATGTTGTGCTGTTGTATCGGCCATCTACTGCTAGTCCAATGGTGCTCGGTGACTCGTCTCCTCTCAGGGTGTTGGCTTCTACCACCAGTTTGGTCTTCTCTGACATGTCTTTTTTATTCAAGGCTGTAATATCTCTCGACACTTGGTTTGCTTGGCGCTGCATTCCACTCATGGCCCCTGCTGGTATATCCAGGTGTCCTAAATTCAGTCGGGCTCCTTTGGTGCTGACAGCCTGGCCACACAAAGCTGAGGGCAGGTACTTGTTGATTAAGGCTGGCTTTGGTCCGCGGTTGTTCTAGTCCACTTCCCTGTACAGCTTGTACAGTGGTGACCTGTATTGACACTTATCACATTTCACAGCACAGCTCCATCCCAGGGCCCTCCTACGCTCAGTGTCCAGTTTAAAGTCTGGTACTTGGCAATTCTGGTCTGTCTGTGAGGCATGGAGGCTTATCACATTGTTCCACATCTTCACCATTAGCACAACATCTACAATTCGGTTTCCTTCTACTTCAGGAATTTCTGAGTCTGGCTCTTTTGGTGGACTGCATGCAGGACGCAGGATCCTTGTTGGACAGGGTCGGTCAGCAGATACCAGGGATAGGCCATCTGAACTAGGCTTGGCTACCAGATCCATTTCCTTGGTAGTCAGTCTTCTGGTAAGCACTGGTGTCGTTTCCCTTGGTACAGGTGTGATGGATTCTTTCCTTGATGTCTGTCCCTTATTTGTTGGTACATTACCAGGCTTGAAATAAGTTTGTCTTCTCAATTTTTCTCCTTTCATGTTGGCTTTTACTGTTGCAAGTAGCAGTGGTCAGTCTGTACTGGTCAGAAGTTCTCAGGACAATGAATTTAGGTGATGTGTAAATATTGTGATATACACAATCATTGTCTGTATCAGAACAATCATCAGTTGCGTTTTAAGTCCTTTGCAAAGCGGCTTTAGAAACCGCAGAGGAACGGTAGACCATTTAGTTAGACTAGAAACATTTATACGAGAAGCCTTTGCCATGAAAGAACATCTTGTGGCCGTATTCTTTGACCTTGAAAAGGCATACGACACAACTTGGCAATATGGAATCATGAACGATCTCCATGATATCGGTATACGTGTTAATTTGTTAAAGATTATTTCAAATTTTATATCTGACAGGCATTTCAAAGTTCGAACGGGTTCAACTTATTCAGAAACACAGAAACAGGAGATGGGTGTCCCTCAGGGTGATATCCTGTCAGTCACACTTTTTGGCTTAAAAATTAACAGCGTAACCAAATGTCTTGGTCAATCTACAGAAGGGTCTCTATTTGTGGATGATTTCTTGATCTGCTACAGATCAAGGAATATGCACACTATAGAACGACAACTACAACAATGTTTAGGCAAATTACAAAATTGGGCTGACGAAAATGGCTTTAGATTTTCAAGATCAAAAACTGTCTGCATGCATTTCTGTCAAAAACGAAAACCACACAACGACCCAGACCTCACACTCTATGGAATGAAAATACCAGTAGTTGAACAAACTAAATTTCTTGGGATTAATATTTGATTAGAAACTGTCCTTTGTTCCACACATAAAACATCTGAAGGATAAGTGCTCGAAGGCGCTGAACATTCTACGTGTTATGTTCTATTCTGATTGGGGTGCAGACCGTGAAATGCTTCTGCGTATCTACCGGGCACTTATTAGATCAAAACTTGACTAGGGCTCGATTGTCTAAGAATCGGCTCGCAGCTCCTATCTACAGATGCTTGACCCTATCCAGAATCAGGGACTGCGTCTGGCACTTGGACCTTTTCGAACAACACCTGTGAAGAGTCTCCATGTGGAAGCTAATGAGCCATCTCTAGACGATCGACGAAAGAAATTATCCTTACAGTATGCTGCTCAACTGAAATCCAATCCCAAAAACCCCGCATTCGATCTTGTATTTAATCCACAACACCAAGACATATTCAGACAAAATCAAAAGCTCATACCAACATTTGGCATCAGAAGTTCAAAGTTTTTGCAGGAACTAAATATAAATTTCGACACTATTGACGAGTACACCATATCGGATATACCACCATGGCTCATTCAAACACCTGATATCAATTTATCTTTGCATTAGAGGGCATCAGAGCTTTCCCTGATCATGTTAAGATCTACACTGACGGCTCAAAAGATGGTGATAAAGTTGCGGCAGCATGCTGTACATCTAATCACTGTTCCTCTATCCGACTTCCAAATGTTGCCTCCATTTTCTCTGCGGAAGCTTGTGCTATCGGTCTGGCTCTTGACCACATCGAAGAACACCGCATTGAAAAGGCAATCGTCTGTTCAGACTCTCTTTCGGTTCTTCAGGCTTTAAAATCAAGATGCCCTAGAAATACTCTAATTCAAAATCCTTTAATCCGAACATTTCGATTATCTTCTAAAACTCAAATTACTTATCTCTGGATTCCCAGTCATGTGGGTATAAAGGGGAATGAAAAGGCTGATAAAGCAGCTAAGTCTGCTCTTCGCCTAGCACAAACAGATTTACACCGACATCAAACCTTCAATTCAGTCAGCCATCAAACACCATTGGCAACAAAGGTGGTCTACCGAAACAAACAATAAACTGTTTAAATCCAACCTACACTTAATCCTTAACTGTCCAGTCGGAGAGACCGCAGAGAGGAAGTTGTTCTCTCTCGGCTCCGAACTGGACACACATATTTTACACATTCCTATCTATTGAGAGGGGAGGATCCTCCCACATGTCATGCATGTGATTCTCCTCTCACAGTGAAACATATTTTAGTGCACTGTATTGATTTTAAGCACATACGAGATAAGTACTACGAGGTCTCCGACATGTACACTTTGTTTCATGCCGTGAGACATAATCGTATTTTAAACAGAATATGAACGTTTTCTCATCATATCATATCATCGTATCAACTCAACATTTTATCAACTTTGTGCATGAGTTTTCTCATGTGTTTTAGCCAAAACTATTTTATCTCCTGCAAACCTTTTTTTTATCTAATAAACGTTTACAATCTATGTTTTAGTCCTTACCTGCCTTTTCTTACCCTGATCTTTTATCCTGATATTAATGCATGACTTGTAGTATGGCCCTAAATGACCTTAGTTGTCAATGGGCCGTAAAACTCAAACAAACAAAAAAAACTGCTTTTCCATGTATACTGCAAAATGTACAAAAGAATCAGTTACAAAATTGTAAAGCATCAGTATTGCAATTGTGTCTCTTTTTGGATATTCCAGTATCAAAGTTCAGACAGAACTGTTTCTAAAATCGAGTACCGTTAATGCAATTGAGTAAAACATTTATGAATAACTTGGCATTGAAAATATTTTTTACTCTGCAATGTATGTTTTTTTTTTATCTTACCTTCATAAAGCTGGAATGTACGTGCAATCTCCCTTCTCTTTGATTCCACATCAGTCCTGGAGATACCCAACAATGTTTCTCCTGTCAGATGTCTTTCTGCAAACTGTAATTTAGTAAAAAAAAATAGCAATAAATGCAGTAGGATTTGATTTTAACATTAAGTGAAAGTTATATGTAAAAAAATCCCCAAGAACCAGTTTGCAGAGCATGTTGCACTTCTGACATCAGAAGGCTTTAAGTTACAGAGAATGCATTGAACAATTGAATATTTAACAAATCATAAATTGACATTTGGAAAATAGGGAAAAAATAGATAAGATGGAAACATAAAAATTAAATAGGTCAATAAATTTTACAGAATTCATCATGATTGAGACTTATTTAACCCTGACTTACCATCAAACAATACACTCCACAGTTGCAGCTGTCTTGTTGTTGAGCGTGGTCTTTGGTCTCTAAATGCCAGAATGTTTTATACACCAGAGTTTTATTGACATGATTTCTGTAAATGATATGAAAAATTATACATGTATATATGTATATTTTTAGCCCACCATCATCAGATGGTGGGCTATTCAAATCGCCTTTCGTCCGTCGTCCGTCCGTTAACAATTCTTGTTACCGCTATTTCTCAGAAAGTACTGAAGGGATCTTTCTAAAATTTTATATGTAGGTTCCCCTAGGACCCTAGTTGTGCAAATTGCATTTTGGGACCGATCGCTCAACAAGATGGCCGACCGGCGGCCATCTTGGATTTTGATAGTTAAAGTTTGTTACCACTATTACTCAGAAAGTACTGAAGAGATCATTCTCATATTTCATATGTAGGTTCCCCTAGGATCCAAGTTGTGCATATTGCATTTTGGGACCGATCGGTCAACAAGATAGCTGACCGGTGGCCATCTTTGATTTTGATAGTTAAAGTTTGTTACCGCTATTTCTCAGAAAGCACTGAAGGGATGTTTCTCAAATGTCATATGTATGTTTCCCTATGGCCCTAGTTGTGCATATTGCATTTTTGGACTGATCGGTGATGGGCGATTGGCAGCCATCTTGGATTTTGATAGTTATCGCTATTTGTCTGCATTTACTGAAGGGATATCTCCCATATTTCATGTGTAGTTTCCCCTTGGGCATTAGTTGTGCATAGTACCTTTGGGACTGATTGGTCAACAAGATGGCCAACCTGTCGCCATCTTGAATTTCACCGCTGATTCTCAGAAAGCAATAAAGCGATTTGTCTTAAATGTCATATGTTGTATATTTGAAAAAGTTTGAAAAGCAGGGGAAAGATCCTTCTTTCCATTGTCAGACAAAGATCATTCTATGGTGGGCGCCAAGATCCCTCTGAGATCTCTTGTTTTAGTAATAATCAATGTAACTGTCCAAATTTTATTTGGTTGATATATCACAAAAATCCTCAAACCAATTCATTTATATGCGTCAAAATATACTGCAACTATAATAAATTATCTCAATGAATAAAATTGATACACAGCTTTGGTAGTTAAATGTAAAGGTATTTTTTCAATTAAAAAAACGAGAGTGCATTGCTACCTTACCATCTATCTCATCAGTTATTACTGGTACTTGACAGTTATAATCATAGTCAACTAATCTACTAATTTTTATTCTTCAACAATGACGGACATTATTGTTTTAAAAATGGGTTAATTCATTATTTACCTCCAGCTGTTAATTACCCTTCTTAGCTGACACGAAGTTTCCCCTAGTGGGTTGTAAAAAAACACAGCTCCTCTTTTTGGTTCCACAATCTGTTAAACAAAAAATTACCTACATGTAATATGACCTATAGACGTACCAACATTTCCTTAACACACAATAAATGTGTTTGCCCAAAACATCGTAAGGCTGGCATACTTGATTATACGATAACAGGGTGTAAAATAATTCACTTGAAATGCAATATCATGTACTTACATCTCACATACGTAATGGGAGATCGAAGTGAGTTATTACCCCCTGCCGTCCGCAAGGAAGTGATACTTGTGGCGGTCCATCAGCTGCATGTTTACATTAGCAGCAGCAACCGGTCAGTACATACTGTATGGTCAAAGATTCTTCGCGATTTTTGGTAAATCATGATCGAGCAAAATTATGGAGAGATGAACATCAGTCAACTGAAGAATGAACTTAAGAAAAGAAACGCCAGATTATCGGGACGAAAAAAAGAATTAGTAGAGAGGTAACGTTAAGCTTAGGCCTAACAGTTACGCCGACAAATATAACTTTTCATCGAATGCATATACACATGTATGAACGTACTTAGGTTTGATATTGCTAGAAATTTTTCGTACTTTTGAGAGGTTTATATCAACAAGAAATGGTTGTGAAAATCATACAATATTCTGCTGTTTTATTGTGCTGTTTCACCAATCTCGGAAGATCGATAGATCTACGAAGAAAACCAATAAATTTCGCACATGTAACGTTAGATCTAATGGTCGATATGCCGATCGGTGTTATTTCTACTGAAACTTTATTTTCACGAGCGTAAATCTCAATCAGCATTAATAAAACATCTATAATGTATTTATATTTTAATACAGATTAGTGGCATACGACAGAAACAGCAACTTCGGTAAAACTGAGCAACTAGGACCAGATGTTTGCATGAAATTACCTGCCGACGATACATATGCCGATGTCAACTAGGATACACATTTCATCGGAAAATTCGAGAAAAAAATCAAGAATCGGTTCATAAAGTTGTATGAGGAAAAATTTCGAATCTATTTTCTATTAAAGAGTGTCTGTTATACAGTAGACGTTAAGCTGGACAGTCGGGGGTGTGTCCTGGAGACCCAGTGTGAGTGTGCAGTCGGCATGGGGCCTGAGGCCCACTGTTAACATGTGGCCACAGTTATGTATGGTGCTTTTTTTTTGCTAAGAACAAATATGTTAAAACAGAGGAAACATGTACTCAACGTTTACAAACATTTCATCATTGCAAGAAATTAAATGGCAGTCCCATGAAAGCCGATTCTGTCCAGTTTCCAGGTGCTGATGAATTTACCTTTGTTGACTTTGATCCTCGACCTCATAAATATCGTCAAAATCCCTCATTTCCAGATAATTTCAGAAATGTTCTATCATGACCACGACTATCTGGAATTAACGCCAGAAGATTTTATCTAAAATCAGCAAATATCAGCCGATAATTGTGAAATAAAAAACATAGAAAGATCTACAAGAGGGCAAAGTTTGACAGCGGCATGGAGAGAGGAAAGATGTAAAAGATTAACATCATCCATGTTGGATAGGATATGTAAATGTACTCACAGGACTGATAAAGTTAGACTAGCCACAGGTGCTCGTTTCTAATATAAGTATAAGTATAATACTGGGTCAAGGTCTATAACTCGGCCGGCCATATAACACTATCCAATTTCAGAAAAAGTATGATTATTATCCAACCGTATAGAATATGATAATAGGAATACTCTCAATCGACAGCCAGATAATTTATCTTTAATTTGGTATATGATACAATATAAATCACGCCGTATAAATGTCACTAGGTATCCAGAAACATCGGAAAACAGCCAGATTTCAACTGGTCGGACACTGTGGTGTCCTCCGATAAACACGCCAGGGCTCTAATGGGTAGCTACAAAACCACTGCATGTCAATATTTCAGCTTCATAGGAATTAAGTTTGGTAAAAAACAAAGCTTCTGTACTTGTAAGTGGCTGTGTCAATATCTATAATGTTTTGCCTAACCCTATAATCTTTCAATGTGCACTCGTTTACTTGAAATCTTCCTGTCTCTTATTACTGCTTGACCAGTCATCCTATTTTTCTTTTTAAAAATATGTGGGAATGTTTATTTGTCACATCTCGTGATGCGAAAAACATCTTGCACTGTGAAACCTTTTATCTGCCATTAGACTGTCACCAGGATCACACATTGTTTTTCAATTGGCTGCGTTCAACAATCTGTCTGTCACGAAATGTTTATTGTCACATCTCGTGATGCGAATATATTGCACTGTGAAACCCTTTATCTGCCATTAGACTGTCACCAGGATCACAGTTGCGGCAGCATGCTGTACATTCTAATCACTGTTCCTCTATCCGACTTCCAGATGTTGCATCCATTTCTCTTGCGGAAGCTTGTGCTATCGGTCTGGCTCTTGACCACATCGAAGAACACCGCATTGAAAAGGCAATCATCTGTTCAGACTCTCTTTCGGTTCTTCAGGCTTTGAAATCAAGATGCCCTAGAAATACTCTAATCCAAAATCTTTTAATCCGAACATTTCGATTATCTTCTAAAACTCAAATTACTTATTCTCTGGATTCCCAGTCATGTGGGTATAAAGGGGAATGGAACAGGCTGATAAAGCAGCTAAGACTGCTCTTCGCCTAGCACAAAACAGATTTGAAACTACCATATACCGACGTTTTCTCCATCATACATCGTATCAACTCAACATTTCATCGTTTCATCAACATTGTGCATGAGTTTTCTCATGTGTTTTAGCCAAATTTATTTCATCCCATGCAAACCTTCTTTTTTTTTAATCAAATAAACGTTTACAATCTGTGTTTTAGTCCTTACTTTCTTTTTCTTACCTGAACTTTTATCCTGATATTAATGCATGACTTGTAGTTTGCCCTAAATGACCTTAGTTGTCGATGGGCCGTAAAACTCAAACAAACAAACAACAAACAAACCATATACCGACATCAAACCTTCAATTCAGTCAGCCATCAAACACCATGTCTACCGAAACAAACAATAAACTGTTTAAAATTCAACATACACTTAATCCTAAACTGTCCAGTCGGAGAGACCGCAGAGAGGAAGTTGTTCTCTCTCGGCTCCGAACTGGACACACATATTTTACACATTCCTATCTATTGAGAGGGGAGGATCCTCCCACATGCCATGCATGTGATTCTCCTCTCACAGTGGAGCATATTTTAGTGCACTGTATTGATTTTAAGCACATACGAGATAAGCACTACGATGTCTCCGACATGTACACTTTGTTTCATGCCGTGAGACATAATCGTATTTTTTAATTATCTCAAAGAAATCGGTATTTTAGATAAAATATGAACGTTTTTCTTATCATATCATCGTATCAACTCAACATTTCATCGTGTCAACTCAACATTTCATCGTTCATCAACTTTTTGCATGAGTTTTCTCGTGTGTTTTAGCCGAAACTTTTATCCCATGCAAACCTTTTTTATTCAAATAAACGTTTACAATCTGTGTTATTAATCTTTACTTGCCTTTTCTTACCCTGACCTTTATCCTGATATTAATGCCTGACTTGTAGTTTTGGCCCTAAATGACCTTAGTTGTCGATGGGCCGTAAAACTCAATCAAAACAAAAAACAAACCTGGATAGTAACGACAACCTCACTTCGATCCCCATTATTTATCTGTTTTTTGTGGTTAGGTACTGATTGTTGTCATGTTGCTGTGAGTGTTACGTCATATTATTCAGACAAAAATGATTTATTTTTTGCTCAAAAGAAATGATGTCACAATCGATAGAGAGATAACTCCTGTAATATGCAAGATGAAATATCTTTTCTTGGGTACAATTTTTTTTCAATAATTATGTTATGAACTGCTCACCACAAAATCCCAGTGGCCTCCTCGTTGATGGTATTTGTTTGTTTGTTTGTTGATTAATCAACGTCCTTTAACAGCTATGGTCATGTAAGGACGGCCTCCATGTATGCGGTGTGTTGCACGTATGTTGTGCGAGGTGCGTGTTTTGGGAGACTGCGGTAAATTCATGTTATGTTTCTTTTGTATAGTGGAACTATTGCCTTTTTGTAGTGCTATATCACTGAAGCATGCTGCGAAGACACCAAGCAACACACCCCACCGGTCACATTATACTGACAACGGGCGAACCAGTCGTCCCACTCCCCGTTTGCTGAGCGCTAAGCAGGAGCAGAAACTACCACTTTTATAGACTTTGGTGTGTCTCGGCCAGGGGACAGAACCCAGAGCCTTCCTCACAGGGGCGAACGCTCGTTGATGGTATATGAGCATTCCTACTATAACAGTCATACTCCATGACTATTGTACTGAAGAAACAAATCATACTTATTTAATTCGCGTGTAATTTTACATTTAACCATAATTTTCAGTGAAATACACATTTTTTGATAAACAACCTGATGAATTTTAAGGTACACAGTTTTATTGATGCTGGAAACAGCAATGCATAGGTACGCTAAGCAAGCCCTGAGCACATCAAAAACAACAATAATAAATCCGTGATGATAATAAATGTCTGTTTTGTTACTTTCACACCTAATTGAAGGGTATAAAAATAATATAACACACACATATAATAATTGTCACAGAACGATATCGATGTATACAATTACGCAATCAGTGATGTTTTTCCAATGTTTTACTTCAGAACTATTTCGTTTTGGATCTTGGTTAGACTTTTGTGTATCCCGAAAATCAACACACAAACGCCTTCTTAATTTATTCCTCCGCAGTAGTTTTCTTAGACTTTATCTATCTAGGTGAATGGTACAAAATTGATGCTTATAAAATGATGAATTATTATGTTTGTTTTAATGTTTACACAAAAAAATAAGATTTAAAATGTGTTTGGCAAAAGTCATTTGTTTGGTTGACGTTGCGAACTATATTTTCTAAATTACTACGCTCTCTTTCCCATCTAGAGATTGAAATCTCGAAGTTGCCTCACTTTAAACGTCATTGCTATTAGGCCCTTCATTGCAGGAGATTAATTATTTATAGCTACCTTTTAATTATTTAACTAAGATCAATTCAAACACAACTACATATAGAATTATACATGTGTTGCATTTCTAGTCACATTAATTCCATATTGATGAAATTACTTACGCTCTCTTCCATCGTAAGAGATGTGTAAAGCTCGAGTTGCCTATCCCTTTAAACATCATTACTATAATATTTACCGTATTGTAAAGTATTATGAAAAGTGCTCATAACACTTGCTGTTCTTAAATTGCTTCAAGCCGTGTTTAAAACAAAATAACTACAACATATTTGCAACAATGTTCACATAGACATCAAAGGATTTGTAAAAGGTATTACTAACTATAGAATTATAATGAATATCATTTTATTTGTATATTATTTGAATTCTTACAACAGTCATCTCGACTGACCAAGAATTGACCTCTTTGTATAAGCTCCAGTTAGAAGTCAGAAAGGTCATACCTGCAAATGGTGATATAATGAAGCAACCATAGCATGTATTCTTTTAACAAGGAAATGCAAATCTTCGTGTAAAATTATAAAACAATTTTCTCTTAAATAGAAATTCTATGAATGATATCAGTAACTTAAGTTGTGTATGTATATAGATTACTTACATGTATAAACTGAACAAAAATGGCAATCTAGTACTTTATTATCAGCAGATTTTATCAACCTGGTTAATTAGTCTACCTATTTCAGAAATAAGGAAAAATTATTGAGATAATTTTGATACAATGAGATTTCAGTCACTGTTCAGGAAACGTTATTATCATCCAAATCTTGGGGTTGGAATCAAACTCTGTGTATACTAAGAAAAGTATCACGATTGTACATTATATAATATAGGTTCCTTTCATTTTAGTGTCTTCACTCTGACTAGTGAAGGTACCTGTCTTTTGTGATAAATCACTGTTAACTATTCCGATAAATATAACACATACAATGATAAACTCAATTTATCCTATTTTATCCATCAACAAGCAAAACTAGATGGCTCACTTGATATTAGAAATAAAAATACCTTGGAGGGTGACACTATCAATATCAACAGTTATTTGATGTATAATTTTTGTAATAGTCCATACGTAAAGCTACAAAATCTAATTCTAAAACAATGAATTCGTTATTGTGAATATCAAAATAAATGTCATTACATCTATTAAAATAGTGCAAACATTGTCATTACTTCAAAAGAAGGTCGGTTATTTATATGACATCTTTTTAAAAACCATTTCACAACATGTATCATTTATAGTTCATTTTGATATACCTGATGTTCATATTACTATAAACCTACCATACATCATAACTATAGTCGCACTTCCAATGTTTAAAGTGTAAAAGGTCCAAGGTATACCTCACCATAATAATGCAATTTAAGCGTTCAGGTATCTTTATTTAGAAAATACTCGTACACCTAACGCCATAAATTTTGCTATTGAAAGCTCCAGAATGTCAGTACAATTATTCATAATCATCATTATCTATAAAATTGATCATGTATTAACTGATATGACCTGTAAAATGGAATTCAATATAATAGTCACTCAAAATCTAAATCACTCATTTGCGTGCAGGAACTGTATTACTTTACTCAAAGTATACTTACCCTAGCAAAGCTCATGTAATGTCAAGTCATTTCCAGGTCCATCACTTTCCATTCTATTTAAAAGTTATTGTACCCATCGAATATATAAAGAAAATCTTACTTTAACTAACATAATATTATTCTGCTAGTATAAAAATTATTCGAATTTATCCAAGTGCTATAGAGTCTTCAGCCGATGCGTGGAATATATCAACACAATGAGCCAGCATCACAATAGCTCTAAATACATTTATTACTGGGATAAAACCTTATCGTGTTCCATTTTTCTGTGAACAGGACATAAGTCCTTCTCATGTTTTCATAGCATGATTTGAAGGCATTTATTGCAATTATTCTGGCAATAACTCTGATAATGTAGTTGACATGACCCTGGATATTATGACATTTCAAACTTCAATGCATGTATTACTACCTTCTGTTGCAACTCAAATGTCCAGCTGAATGGGTATCAGATATGCGTAAACTTGTCATGATATACTAACATGACATCTCATAGCCCTTCCCTAATTAATCGCGTTGAATATGCTGTAAACCAATGGTAGCTAGCAATCATATGAGATCTATTAAAACTATAAACACCGACTCTTGATAGCATTAATAATTACTTATGATCCTTCAGGCATATTATGTCAGGAGAAATGTTTGAATACGAAGTTATATGGTACCATTTTTCAAAATATATAAAATGAATTGTGTACCAGCAAAATTCATGGATGCTAATATGGAAAGTTCCAAAAGCAGCATATTATCATAGAAACTAAACCCCATCTGATTTTTCAACTATTACTATGATATGGAACAACTAAAAACAGTAAAGAAGCGGTAAAACAGGAATTATCAAAATTACTTCCTTCTTTGTTGCTAGATGATTTGTGTAACATCCTTTCATTCTGCTTTGAGATTTCCATTTTTGCGTTCTGAATCACAATCCCTAACAAATAAATGACAAATATAGATTGAGCAAGTGCTTCATCTCAGTTAATTGTCATGAATATGTTATAGGTGATAAATTTTTTCTGACGCAAATATGTGAAAAATGTATTTGCTTTTGCAAAGTATTCATTAACCCATCTATTTTATTCTTCAAATCTACAACGCAAATTTAATAGCATTCTTTTTTTAAACAGTTAGTATATTCAAAAGCGTCTTCATCCTGACACAGGTATGTTGCATTCTGCAGTTAGAGACAACTTTTTCCCGACATCTGATGGCTAAGTGCTTTTAGTTTCTTGGTTTTTCTTTGCTAGAGGCAAAATCACCAACACCGTTATCCGCCCACTTGTTGGCATTGGGTACGAGTCTGGTCGCGCAAGCAATTCTCAACAGATGTGGAGAATCAAAATAACTCCTTCATAGATAGATAAGGTCTTAAGTCTTTACAAAAATTGTGAATTATATGACCGTGGGGTCCTCTAGTTTTCCCCTGGGGAGGGGTTAAGTTTACTATACTTTATATTGAGAAAAAACACATTTTTGCGGCATTATTTTGGTCATTTGTAATAGGAAATGAGTCAAATGTTGTCAAATATCATTATGAGATGGCCATTTTAATCCTATTAACAAATTTTCTATGACTACCCCCAGGGCCTATAGGGGCGGGTCATAAAGGTCAAATACATGTAGGCTAAAATTTCAAAAATCTTCTTCACTGGAATATTCTGAAAATGGTAGAATCAAATACTTTTCAGAAATAGAAAGTTTCTTAAGGTCCTTTACAAAAAATTGTGGATTTATATGACCGCTGGGGTCTCACGTTTTCCCCTGGGGAGGGGTCAGTAACTATAGTTCATATAGGGAAACACATTTTTGAGCATTTTTTTTGCTCAATTTTCAATGAAATGATCAAACTTGTTAGAATTATTAGGCCTGAGATAGCCATTTTTAATATCATATCCACAGTGATTCTGACGCGGATCCCCTGGGGCAGGAGGGGGCGGGCTGAAAATGGGTCAAAATAGGCTAAAACTTCCAAAAATCTTCTTCTGAAATTCTGGAAATGTAGCATAGAAACAAATTACTGTTAAATAAATAGAAAGGTCTTAAGGTCCTTTACAAAAATTATTATTATATGACCCTGGGTCTCACATTATCCCCCTGGGGAGGGGTCAGTTTTACTATATTTTAATAATGGAAAACACATAATGAGCACTTTTTTTGCCCAAATTTCTCATAGGAAATGAGTCAAACTTGGTTAAGAACTTATTAGCTACTGAATAGCATTTTAATATCATACCCACATTGGTCCTGGCCGACCCCGCTGGGGCAGAGGGGCGGGCCTAAAAAATAGGTCAAAATAGGCTAAAACTTCAAAAAATCTTCTAAAATTCTCGATATAGTAAGAATTCAAATAATTATAGATGGAAAGGGTCTTCAGGTGTTTTTATAAAGACTGTGAATTATATGACCTCGGGTCTCACGTTAACGCCCTGGGAGGGTCAAGTTACTAATTAATTTATATTAGGAAAAAACATATTTGTGAACATTATTTGCCAATTTTGCTAGAAATTAGTCAACTTGATTGAATTATTAGCCTAAAGGATATAGGCATTAACATCCTATATCCGTCCTCGATGATCCCCGGGGGAACCAGAGGCAGGACCAAAATTAATCAGGTCAATATTGATTAAAATTTCAAAAAATACACTCTAAGTTCACAGGTTTGATGGGAAGCAAATACTCTTCATAGTCTAAAAAGGTCAAAATTTATAAATCACTGACAACTTTCAAGCCCAGATATAGTGTTTATATGTCTTTATAGAATTTGTTTCAATTATATTATTCTAACTCAGGTGACCGTTAAGGCGCATGGGCCTCTTGGTCAAACCATTTCGTCCCCTGATATTCACTGTCAAATTTGCCTAGCAGCAATTTGAATTGGCCATTTACAAGGTTCGCCTGGACATTGACACCTCTAATGGGTATTTTTCTCAGATCCTCTTATCTAACGTAGTGATAATAAAGGATATGTATTTTAATCATGATTGGGGTTGCACTTTAGCCATGGGGGGGGTGGGGGTCATTTTCATCACCGTGGCCAATGGGATTTTGACACCACCCCCCCCCCTTTCCCTTCTAAAGCTGAAGTTCTAAATAGTCATAGTCCTTTGTAAATAACACTTAATATTAACTAAAATCATAATTTATATGATTTAATGTAACTTTAAAGTTAAGGCATTGAAATGTCTTTCGAAAAGAAATGAATTGGTGTGGGAGAGGGGGTCGACATTTTGCACCATGGGCATGGTAATTGTGAATTTACGTGTTAACAAATGCCCCGTAATTATTTCAAATGTATGTTTATTAGATTATACGCAAATAATGTGTAAATCAGTGTTTTATTTTTTGACTGATCCGATACTGGCGTAACAACCTTTGTACGCAGTCGTCCAAAACACGCACCTCGCACTTGCACACATGCCCACACCGCATGCATGGGAAAGACCGTCTTACATGACCCTGGCTGTTAATAGGACGTTATTAATCAAAACAAATTAAACCGTAATGCAAGTATTCTTTATGCTTCTATCTGGATCTTTAAAACTAGTGCTGACTTGGTAGTTTTTATTAAGGAATGGATTTTTTAATTTTTGTTGTTTTACTGGTGTTGTAAACTGGCAGTTTTTAAGCATATATTTTAAATGACGCGCTAAACAATATTCCTAAATGACCTAGTTTATCAATGTCGTAAAAAACTCGAACAAAGAATGCATTATACACAATACTTGATCAATTTAAAATGTGATAATAACAAGCAAAAAAAGTGAATTGTTGTCCTTTACACAATAGACACAGTGCGATTGGCAGATATTCCGATTTTAATATGCATTTAAACATTATAATATTTCATAAAAATTAATATCCACTATGCATCTCATTATGATTACAGAAGCAATTTAACACAGTAATTTTCTGTAATTTAAATAAATTGATTGGAGCTGTGTAATAAATCGGGACTTATGCAACTGTAATTCGTATGACACTAGCATTTAATCTTTTGTGAAAACGGAAGTTATACTTAGTCAGGGCTATGTTTTTATCAGCTTTTAGTCGCAACCTAAAACGGAAGGAAAGGGGGATTACTGCTAACAGTAATCAACAATACAGTCGCGCTATGGCGGACACGGAAGAGAAATAAAAATGTCGCCGTCAGAAAGATATACATTGTAATAAGTTCAGTTGTGGTGAGATCTTGCTTATTGTTTAATTATCGGAATCGGTATATAATTATAAAAATCACTATATGTATTATTTGATTTTGCAATGAAATGATTTATACTGTAATCATACTACCAGTAAATTACAAGCGTAGTAGCAGATACTGAGACCAGACGGTTATTCAGCGTCATAATTCTAGGGCACATACGATTTTATCCCAAACTACCGCAAAACTTACCCAACTAACCAAAATATTTATATAACTTCTCATAAAGTTAGTAACTTTGCTGAGTCTGGATTTATGACGTAGAATTCTAGTTAATAATCAAAAACGCAAGTCAGCCGGAACGTAACTAGTTGTAATAGCGGTTACCTCCCTTTAACTGGAGATACAATACGTGTCCAGGGTACTACTTTCCGTTGTCGATCAGGTAGCACCTTCTGTTAATTATGACGTTATGATATTCCACATCAAATGAATGAACCGTCATAATCACCAGATGGTGGGACCTTATCAAACGTTTAATGTACTTTACGCCATGTTATATTCAAAGAGTAGTAACTACGGAGGCTACAGACGAAGGACTGCCTCAAACAAAAAGATAACAGAACGTCAGAGAACAGCTGTTATGACCATTTTATTCAATATAGATTTTAATATATGCATTATCACAACATAACAATTCGAAATTTATATTAATTAATGCTTAACTTAAAATTAAACGTACATTGTCATATAATGAGATATTACGTCCTTGTATTATATACTAATACTTTAAAACAGAATATGGAATCTATACAAATATGAAACATGAATTGATATCATTTTTGTAACACATACATGCATTAATTATTAAAAACGAAGTTACACTATAATATGATAACCATATTATGTACACATAGTAATTAAAGATAAGTTAAAACTACTAATATAAAATGATTAATTTATTATTGGTATATATGCAGTTAAAATACTAATGAAAAAAAAATGTTATATATCAGATTACCATGAAATATGGCTCCGACACGCGGACTGAAACTGAAAATATACACAATTAAATAAAAAAGCAAACACAAGACACATATATAAAAAAGGAATTAAGTTAAAAACATACTATGAAAAATAAAATGATTAAACACTAGTAGTATTCAGTTTTTTAGATTTACCATATAAAGATATGGCTCCGACACTCGAAACTGAACTGAAAATATACACATTAAATAAACAAAACACAAGACACATATATAAAGAATTAAG